>CABEEJ010010753.1:0-11144 GCA_901482245.1 Timema douglasi | reverse complement strand
TTTTTTTTTTTTTTTTTCAAAAACACTGGTTCCAATCTGATGCATAAATTATATATATTTTTAAAATCAAATCTCTGTAACTCTTTGAGATATGAAATTACTTATCATTGAAAATGTGTAGGTATATTTATAATAAAAATCCTTTAATTAAAACATATTTTTATAGAACCTTTAAATTTCAAGCTATATGCAAATATATATATTGTTTTAACTTTTTGGGCACTAAAGGTAAAGTATTGCGACCATAACAAAATTTCTAACTTGCAATGTTTATGGATGTCAACGTTTCATGACCCCCTGAACCCTAAAAAATTATTTGCAATACCGTGTGTTTGTGTGTCTGTTTAACCATCCAATTAAGAGTAGTTTATTAAAGGGTGAAAAGAGAAAAAATTGATTTTTTCAAAGTCGGTTCTAACAATTTTGATTAAAGTTCGTATCTAGGCGTTGATTAAGATTATAAATAAAATGGCTATTTTTATTTTCCTATTAATATTACTTTTTGGGTACTTTGCAGAAGCGGAAATGTCCCTGTCTCCGCAAATATTTAAGATATTAATAACTTCTCATTGCAAAATTGTAGTACTATTAAAAATATAAAATTTCATATATATCTTTATAAAACCAATAGTTTCTAAGATATTGGCAACTACATCAATACAATTTGGGAGCTTTAGTTGCATAGAGA
Source organism: Timema douglasi (assembly GCA_901482245.1). Taxonomy (NCBI): domain Eukaryota; kingdom Metazoa; phylum Arthropoda; class Insecta; order Phasmatodea; family Timematidae; genus Timema; species Timema douglasi. Next base: position 10,456 of record CABEEJ010010753.1, on the reverse strand, counting down.
CACTATTTTAAGTTCTAACATAATAATTATCTAATGCCATAGAATAAGTAAATAAGTAAGTCTCTCAAATAGTTGTTCTTTTTCCTTTAACCTCTCAGTGGAATTGTTTGTACAACAATGATCTATTTCTTATCATTTTAGACTCAATAGTCACCTTTTTTATTGGTCTAAATTTATAAATGAGGAATTTAATAGCAATGTGATAACCATAAGATGTGCAACACCTAATGAAAATGTCTGAAAATTTTAGCTGGAAGTTGAAATTTTAATATGAAATGTTGACGACCCAATATAGATCTTTTTTTTTTGTTCAAATATACAAATGAAGACTTTAATTCTTTAAAAATAAAACTCTAAAATTTAAAACAGCGGGTAAAAATTTTTTTTACACAAGTATAATACAATGTTTGCTCGGGTTTGCTAGTGTATATTATTTCATTTCACATATATTACGAGTTTTGAGTAAATATTTCCAATTTTAAACAATGGAGTGATAAAGTCTGTGCTGAGTTCCATAACATTTATTTTTGACCTGAAAGTACCCTAAAGTCTCTAAAATAGACCTATCAATGAAATAAGGCCTATATACTAGACAAATTCAACACAATTATCGAGGGAATGCTGATGGATAGAAATGTTGTGGTCAAGAAGATCACTAAGTTGAAGCTTAAATTAAAAGAGTTTAAGATAAATGTGGCAAAATATTTGATAATTAATTATTCAATTGTTTAGTAATATAATTTTTTTAAATGAAGACTGGCTTGAATCATAATTTAATAATACTTGTTATTAAAAATATATGATCCATTCCACAAAGAATATGACTAAAATTCACCTTTACTCTCTTGTGTTTTAGGCCTCCTTTTGAAGTTCTGGAAGTGTGGCTAGAAGGTGTTTCAATGCACCTGTCTGTTGGCATGCCACTGCCTCATAATCTTGAGTTTGACATCTATAATTATACAGGTATAATAACTTGTATTTTTTAACTATATGAATTATAATACACATTCAAAATTGTCTCATACAGTCAATACATATGCATTTTGTTTTATTTTATTGCACTTTTTATTCTCAGGCCGAAGCCCAAATTCATCTGAGTCGTCAACTCCAGAAGCTCTAACACCAGCAGTAAACCCCCCTGCATTGCAGCCAATCAATGAGAGGGAGAGCTTTCTTCCTAAGCCACCACGCACACCCTCTCCTGTTGAGAGAACTTCTCTTTAAGGAGGTTTATTCTCATACCTGCTACCTACATGTGCCAACATCCAGGATAATTATTTTGTTTAACATTTTAGAAAATGTTTTAAACAAGGTTAACAAGCTGCATTAAATACAAATATTTACATGAGTTACTCTAATATGAACTCAGCAAGTTGAAGCTCATAATTTTAAGTTTAAAAGTACCAGAATGTTTTAAAACACAATAATTTAAGTTGTATTGTTATATATTTTATTTAGTTTTATATAGTGTTGATGTAACAATATAGTTTTAATCTAATGTTTTTATGTAGTTGAATAAATAATTCACAATCTTATAAACAAATAATGATACATTTGGTTAAAATTATTTTTACAATTAACTAAGCATAATAGTATATGTTTATGGCAAAGCTTGTGTTATATAATGTAATATTTAATGATAGTGTGTAAAAAACATTAGCTAAACTAAATTTATTTCTTTAACCTACCAGACTTTAATCAAAAATCTTCTCTGTTTTTATTTTCTATTCCCTTCTCCATATTTTATATCAGCTTTAGTCTTCTATTATGACGGTATGTTTCGGCGATGTTACACCACCTTCGGGTTTTTGGAAAACCAATGTAACTGGCAATTATTGAATATAAATATGTTTGTAAAATGATAAATTTTAATACTTAAACATTAGAAATGGAAATAGTTAAGAGAAATTAGAATATGATATATAAAATATTAAATAAATTCTCAATCGTTCCGATAGTATGGATTATAATCAATCATCCTTATTACAAATAAGGTATTTACAAGCTTGTTAATTTATGTGATTATTTATTTAATATTTCATCAATCATATTCTAATTTCTCTTAACTATTTCCATTTTTAATGTTTAACTTTTTAAATATATAATTTTAATAACATATTTCTATAAAATAATTTACAGTTACATTGATTTTACTCAGACCTAAAGATGGTGTATCATCACTGAAACATGTCCCCGTAATAGAAGACTAAAGCTGATATAAAATAAGGAGTAGGGAATAAAAAATAACTAAAAAGATATAACCTTATCATCGTGTTAAGAGTTTAAAGCAATTATTTAACTATTATCTATATCAGAAACATCTTAATCATCATTGAAAACATTTCTCAGCTATTCTTATACATTTTTAATTTATTAAATTACTCGGTTTGATGGTCTAATGCGCTAATCTCATGTTGGACTAGACTGCCGAAGAAAGGGAGGTCAGGTGCACTGAGGGTGGTTTTCCTTAAACTGTTTTCCACACTTTCTCCACATGAATGTGGGTGAACTTCCTCTAAATTAAGCCTTCCTAATTCCTTGCCTATTAGTGTAATTAGTATGTAGGCATATAACCTAAACATGTAGTAAGACGCGGTACTAAAAAATTGCTTAGTTAAAAATTATGTATACATGTTTATATAATTAGTTAATTACTATTAATTGTTGCGTTAACTTAGGGTTTGCTCTACATCAAGCATTTATATTTAAAGATCTTAATTTGAATACAATAGTTTAAAAAACACTTTTAATTTAATTTAGTAACGAGGATTATAATAAGAAATTTATGATTGATTAATCATATCTCTCTTTAATTCAAATACAAGATAGTGAATACAATAAATTTAAAAAAAATTCAAGACAAAAGATCTTACACCGAGACAGAGCAATATGTACACAAAATGTAATGAAAGCCAAAAAATTAAAATAAATAACAATGAACCAACCAGGCAATTTGATTACACAATCAAACATTAATAAACACGATTCACCCGCTTCAGTGGTATCATGGTCTAAGGTGTTCATCTTGCAATAGATTAGACCAGTGGTTCTCAAACTATTTGAATCGCGAAGCACTTTTCAGGAGGGAAGTTTGCTATGAAGCACTATAGTTGCCCTGATGCTAAAGGTATGCACATACATTTTTTGCTATATTTACCTAAATGCATTTCTTAAAGTTGTTAGTAGATATTTTATTGTATAATAAAACACTAATTATTTTTAGATTTCTAAATAGCTTAAATTTTGATCCAAACATAAATTTTCCCATTGAAAGCCATTGAAAATTGTAACTTTAAATATTGTTTTCTCAAAACAACTATTTTGCACATAAGTGTATTTGGTAAAAGGGCAGTATTCATGATTGAAACATGATTAAGCATTTGGGGATGTTAAACAAGTTTTATTTCATTATAAATGTTATTTTCTCCCATAATTTCAGAGAAATAAGGAACTTAACTACTTAAACGGAAAACAACAACAAAAACATAAATTAACCTAAAGCAACACATTTGATAACGAATTCAAAGTAGGTATTGTAAATCCACAATATGTTACCCACACAGATAGTTTTAAAACTATTTTCTTGGCTGCAAAAAAAAAAGTGATGACATAAAAAAGAACACTAAAGTATAGACCGCGAACATAAATTCTAATGATAGGGACGGGATTGTTTTGGTTGCTCAATATGGCTCTATCAGGTTGAATTTGGAATATCTGGCTCTGAATTGAGGCGGGATCTCTACTTTGTTTTAGTAGCCACATAGACAGAGAATCCTGATCCACATAGGTAAGTTGTTGTAAAGAGTAGGATGACTTTCACTTTATCTGACAAAACTTCAAATTTGTCTCTTAGCTGACATCAAAATGCTGATAGTGACTTCTTAGTTGCAAAATTCTCTTTTACCGCAGAATCTGATGTCAAATCATTCAAGAACTCGTACTGCTCCAATGTCAGGTTGGTTTTTCCGACATTAAATAAATAACATTGCACTGCTACTGAATTGTTTCGGCTCTCGACTGAATACTGACTGAACTTCAAATGAATTTCAACTGACTTGAGGTGCGAAGAAACACGAGTTTTTAATATGCAGTAGAATCTTCCCAGAAAATTCTGGAAATGTGTCGAAACTAACAATAGTATCTTAAAGCGAGGTGAAGTTCTCACAGAGACGGGGCTAGCTGGCACCCTCGAGTCTCTCTGTCTGGTTTCGCCGCGTGCAGTCTGTAAATAATGTATACCCAATACTTACCTATACACGGTTCGTGGGCACACAAATTCACAGTTTTGATATGTTGTCACATTTTATTTATTTTTATTTCCAATATATTCACTGAGCACTTCGAGATGCTTTGCGGAGCACGCTTTGGGAACCTCTGGATTAGACTGCGAATGAGGGAGAGTTCAAGTTTTGCATCCCACTCGGGTGTACTTTGGGTTGTTTTCCTTAAATAGTTATCCACTCTTTCCATACATATTCGGGTACACTTCATATTAATTCAACCTTCCTCATCCCTAAAAGATAAGCTTAATTAGTACATATGTATACAGCCCACATGGGTGATAAGATGCAATGCTAAATATATTATATAGATATATTAGGTGTTTGCAAGCTAAAGTTATTTGATTCTATTCAATCTCGAGCGAGTCTCTCTTGAAACTCCCAAGTATTGAGCCTGGTTGAGCTTGGGATGAATAAATAAATAATTTTAAAATTCAATTATGTAAATAAAAAACAAGGAATATTTTAATTTTTTTTAATGAAATAAAATTCCGATATTAAAAATAAATTTTAAAATCTAAGATTGCTTATTTTTAAATCAAAAGAAATTAAGTCATTATACATTTTAGGAATAACTTAAAATTTGAAAATTCAACTAATAAAATGTTTTACATGCGCCAAAACCATATTTAAAAACCAAAATAACTTGGGTATTTAATCCATCATGATATGTGCATTTGTATAATTGTCAGCATAAACCCCTCCCGAGTCAATAGTGGCTGCGTAATTTCACAATGTTATTGATTGCTCATATGTAGCTGATGATTTCCGTATGTCCATCATAGACTCTGTCATAAAATATGAGTGAAGAATGTACCATTTTTATTTACTGATACCTAATTTTATCTTATAGATCATGCTAACGAGCCCATTCCACTATGCCACATGTCCAACCGAAAAATATTCTACATTGGAGTTTGGCACTTGGGAACTACTATTCATTATTTCATGGATAAGAACAATAATTCACTCGATAAAAATAAAGAAAAGAAAGTTTGACATATATATATATAAACGATTATATTATTATTATTACTATTATTATTATTATTATTATTAACACTGCGTCATACTACCCGTTCGGGTTATACACACTAACGCTAATGTGTAATGGTAGGGTGACTGTGAGATAAAAGGAGGACCTGCAGTTTAACGTGGAATCCGGACCACGGTGTAGGCCTGGCATTCCCCACATTCACAAGTTGTGATTAATACACGCCTTGTCAGAGGTGAAGGAAGGGTTTGGCAATCAGATAAATCAAATCTGTGCTGGGACCGAGGATTGAACCCCGCCCTCAGCACAGAAGTCGGACACCCTGACCTTAGACCACCAGGTCACCCTAAAATGATTATTAATTTTAATATAGATTGGACAGGTACAACAGAACACACCTATCTCCTATATTCTACTGTAACACCTGGAACTAAACAATAACTGTTCTGCACTTGACAGTTTTCACTTCATGCAGCTTGTGGTCAGTACCGTACCATACAACAACAGAGACTTCACTGACCTACACTCAACATACACTCCTCATATGACCCTTCTTGTCTTTGATGTCACTCATGTCAGCAGACACAAAGTGTCATCTCCTGGAACATATTTATAATCATAAGTTTTATAACCATAGGTGTGACGTGATACAAGAATGACCCTGGGCACGGGACAACTCCTGGATATCTCAGTGGTTAGAGCATTAGTGTACTAAGACAAAGGTCCCGAGTTAGATTCCTGTGTCCAGGTGTCATTTTTCAATCTAAAGAATGTAATTTAATTATGATATACATATTTCTGGGTGCTTTTCAATCAGCTTTTTTACTATTATTTTATCACCTTGTCTTACTACCCGTTCAGGTTATACCCCTATTTACTAGTTACGCTAATGTGTTAGGGATGAGGAAGGTTGAATAGATAATAAGTGTACCCTTGTATTGTGAAGGGATAGTGGAAAACTATTTAGGTAAAATCACCTTCTCCCTGTCATCAGCAGTCTGGTTTATTATGAAAGTGATGCCCTAGACCATGGGGCCATCAAAGTGGGTGACATAGCTTAAAACTCTTGAATGATCTCAAACTGAGCCAGTTCTGTTTAATGATTCCCGATCCTGTATTTTTATGTGTTGGTCACTGAACAAAAGTCGGAAAAATACCAACATAGGTTGCGATAATTGTCCAGCACAAGCAATCTAAGCCAGTTGTTCTCAAACTTTGGTAGGCATAACCAATAGGAGTATGTAAGCACCTTTCAGGGGGTACACAAACAGCTCTAAATGGAAATTTGCCAAAATGACAGAATCAAATGTGGTGAGGGAATTTTCGAGGAAACTGAGGAAAATTGCCTGACAAACCTGTTTACCATTGTTGCCAGACTGTTGATAATGCTTTTCTCAACAATGTATGTAAATGCTTTGTAAAGTGGTTTTTAATCCATGGTGTACCTGAAACTAAGTACCACAATAGGCTAAAATTTAGATCCAGACTTTGGCTTGAAAGTTTCAACAGCACACCCAGACATCAGAAAGTTGTGTCAATCCATGCAATCACACCCCTCTCACTTAAAAACTTTAAGATTAAAAAAATAGATTTGAAAAATTTGTGTTAAGGCTTATTTTTTGTTCTTTATTTTTGAACAAATTCTTGCAGAAAATGTATTAAACTCTTCTTCAGATTTTATTTCTATTTTTTTTTCTATACTGATCATAATTTACAATAAGCAATAATGTTATCGTTAGAAAATTAGAATTCCTAAATAGATATCTTTGTCACATTTGAAATATTTTTTCTACAGATTTTTATTTAAAAAAAGATTAAAAGCTGCCTCAATAATTTGCCAGATAATCATAGAATTTTTTAACTACCTCTCATTCAGGGCAATTTTATTTTGAGGGGGGACATTAGTTTTCTAATCATCTAAAAAAAGAGTTTGAAAACCACTTATCTAATCTAGGCTAATCTAATCTAGATTCCACCATTTGGGGCTAAAATTCTATTAGTAATTTTTAAGATAAAGAAGATAATAGGTTTAATTCTTAATGTTACTATTTATAGTTTTCATCATAGATTGGTTGTTTTAAAAGTGTTGAAATTGTTACCATTTCAAGTTGTCACTTTTCAGGATTAGTAAATGCAGAAATCTATACTAAACCACTGCCCCCCACCTTATTAAGGCCATTCCTGACAGAACTCAGAATTAAGGGGTGTGGACAGTGACAGTTTTTTAATTTTAGAGGTGCGAAGTGTGATAAATAAACTAAAGTTTCGGAAACAAAAATGGTATATTTATTTTGTAAATTACACCTTAACACATTTTAATCAACTTTCCAATGTGATGGCGTCTTACCCTTGTAACAAAGTCAATGAGAAGGATGAGCTTGATTCTATTTGTTCTAGAAGCAAGGTAGAAGTGGTCATATATCAAAAGTTTTTGCAATAGGGGTATGGGGCCGTTTTAAACAATGGAAAATACAATCTGATGTCATAGATTCGTCGTAAACAAAAACAAAACAAAAAATTATTGATCATCCAAGTGTGTGAGGATATTTCCTAACATATGTGGATGCATTTAGTTTTTATGTTCTGAAACTATTCATTAATTTGAAATATGCTAAGGGTGGGAACTTTTGATTAACATTATTGTGTGTGTGTGACCCGCCTCGGTGGCGTAGTTGGCTAACGCGCTAGTCGTGTTGAGCTTGACTGCTGGGGACGGGGAGATCAAGGTTCGAATCTCGGTTGGGTGAACTGGGGGGAGTTTTTCCTAAATGATTTTACACTCTCCCTCCACGCAAATGCGGGTTCATCCTCTAATTCAACCTTCCCAATTCCTAATCCATTAGCGTGATTAGTAATTAAAGCGTATAACCTGAACAGGTAGTATGACGTGGTGCTAAATAATAATAATAATAAACATTATTGTGAAATGAAAATCTATTTCATTACAACAGGTACAAAGAAAACTCCAAATACCCAAATGAATCGGGAAAAGGTGTTTGGGGTTTGGGGGAACTTGAAAATTTACAAAACTAATAGAAAATAATAAAACTACATCTCAGTGTGGTACTCCAAATCACTATAAAAATCTGAAAATTTGAACTTCAGGAAATGAGTGGAAGGGGGGGAGGGGAAAAGGTAGTTATATAAAAACTTTTTGGTGTAGTAGAAGTACAACTCCAAATAAGTCTTGAAATTTTAACTATACATGTAGGTAAATAGCCCTTCACGAATAGCCAAAAGATGTCTGAACAATAAATATATGGAATTTCTAAAGAGAAGCCCAGGAAATGAAAGATCTTAAAATGTACACAACTAATAGGCAATGCTATTTTCAGTACGCTCAAAATAGAAACTTGGTAATGTGGGAACTGGAAAAAGAGGGAGGATGGGGTGGTAGTAACTTTACATATTATTAAAATAACTAAAGCTATTACTTGGCATGGGAGAAAATTTAAATTCACCACATAACATAAAATGGAAAGTTTGTAATTTAAAAATAAGATGCTGGGAAATAGGGGGAAGGGTTCAGAGGGGATACGTGGGGCTCCCTAAAAATGTCCTAGCCCAATTTAAATTATAAACAGTCCAGATTACACATTTCCTCTCCTCTGGTGGGGCGGAAACTTCCACCCCATCCCCCAAATCTTCTTGCTCATTCAGTGGCATACAGTTACTATACATTCAATTCCAGACTACCTTGAACTCTTCTGTATTAATAAAAATGTTTTTAATTTAATTTTAACTAGCAAACCCAAGCGCAAATTGTGCGATATTTGCATTAAAAAAAGTTAGAATTCTGGTTAGTTATTTTGTAATTTAGTATTCTGAATACTGTATACTTACCACATAAGTATCTTATCTTACATATCTATCACTGTTAATATTCTCGATGATGGCAGTGGAGTGGAGTCCACTCTTTGTAACCACAACACAAGGTATCACAAGACCTGCAGTTTAAAGTTTAACAAAATAGAAGTGTGTTGAGCTCAGAAGAGAAGGGCTACAGAAGATTCTGGTGGTGGTAAAAATAACTCATGAGTACTGGTGCTAGTGCACCTGTAGTTTCAAAGGAGCATCTGTGTTTCTTGTGTGGAGGTCCGACTTCTCCTTCCCATCTATTGCATGATGTGTGCACTTTCGAAGTTAATCATTGTGTGAGGGAGTGTGCACACTATCTCCAAGATGGGGAGCTATTGGCCAAGTGATGTGCAGGTGACTTAGTAGACATCCAGGTCAAATGTCACTGGGAATGTTTGTATAAATTTTACAGGGCAAGTTTCGCATTTTTGCTCAGGTTTTGGCAGAGTTGATTACCTCTATACAATCTAACATTAAGGATGGAAATGTGCAACCTGACACACTTGGCTCATTTGGCACACGCTACCGACTATCTTGGACTCGACAGTAAATTTGGCTAGTATTTGAACCCCAACCTGATTACTAAGAGTGGCAAAGTGTAATTAAAGTATAACGCCATATACCGAACGACCAACACTGTGGTTCACCCATAAGAAGATTATGGCATTGTAAATGGTTGCTTTACATAAAATATATTTCCAAATATTCAACAGTCTCAGCATCTGCAACAAGATCCAGCCTATTGATTCACCCTGCTGTAACGTTGTCTATTACAATGTTGTTTAGTTAAAACGTTGTCAATAGTCTCTGACCCTCGTTTTACTTAACGTTGTCCCTGGCTGGCTACAATGTTGTTCTTCGCCTGATTAAAATAAGCGTCAAGTTTGAATCGTTTGACAAACACCTGAGATCCGCCCGCACTATTCAAGTCATGCACACCCCGTCATGAGGTGCATTAACTTGGAAAACCACTTTCAAATTTTGAATTTTTGCCTATCTCAACAGTTTGTTTTAGTTTTATACCAAAAAGGTGACCTGGCGGTCTAGGGGTAAGGTGTCGGACTTCTGTGCTTGGGTCCGGGGTTCAATCCTCTGTCCCAGCACATATTTATCTGATTATCAAACCCTCCCTTCACCTCTGACAAGACGTGTATTAACTACAAATTGTGAATGTGTGGAATGCCAGGCCTCCACCGTGGTTCGGATTCTACGTTAAACTGTAGGTCCTCCAGTTAATATCACAATCACCCTACCATTACACATTAGTGTAAGTGCGTATAACCCGAATGGGTAGTAAGACGCGGTGCTAATAATATTAATAATA
>CABEEJ010010752.1:0-13162 GCA_901482245.1 Timema douglasi | reverse complement strand
AGTAGTTTCGGAGCCTATTCATTACAAACAAACAAACAAACAAAAAATCAAACCTTTCCTCTTTATAATATTAGTATGATTTACATCTTTTCGATTTATTTCTAATGGTCACAACTTAAAATAAATATTTTGTTGCTAAAAGGGAAAAGTGATACATCTAATTTTTTATATTTTTACTATTTCAGGCTACCATGACATTTACATGGTATAAAAAACTTTTTTGCCTGCATTTAGTAATAAAAAGTGCAATTTATATAGTCTTTTTCAATTTCCAGAACAATTTAATTTGTTGAGTTGTATCATTTTTCCAAGTAAATTGCTCTATGTAGTGTAAAACATTTCAAAGATATATGTTTTAAACAAAATTGTTAAGGCAATTTTCAAAAAAATGTCAAATTGTTCAAAAATACTAATTAATAAACAACCCTTGTTCTAAGACCAAGAATTGCAATTTAAAAAACGGCCCAATGTAACATTACCCTTTCGTACCTAAATATAAAGTTTGAAAAAGATCCATCAAACAGTTTCGGTTGTGGCACTAGGTATTGAAAGACAAACCTAGGCAAAGACAAAATTTCCACATTAACTTTTTTGATTTTAGAGGCTCATTGATATCCATTATAATCTCAAGGTCAAATTCTGTTATAGTATATATACCTATTATCTTTATAACTGTTCAGGCTATACGAAGATTTGATCATTACTATATTGGGATATGGATGAGGAAGGAAGCACGTTATAGGTATTGTACCCGCATCTGCGTGGAAGGAGAGTGGGAAACCATTTAGGAATAACCACCCTCATCTACCTGACCTGGATTCGGATCTTATTTCCCCATCATCAGCAGGCTGGTATAACACGAGACCATGTGGACAAGTAGTAATAATATTGTAATCTTTAAAATTACAAACAAGCTTACATAATATTGTTGATATTAGCAGCATTGACATTATATTAGCCGTGCCAGTGAGCATATGCTAATAACAGGGGTGCCCAACTCGCGTTATAAAAGGGTCGATTAACACATTGGGCTGGCCCAGATTGCACCAACTCACCTAGCTTGGACCCGAATTGCCCCGATACCCCCCCTTCCCAAGACCGGACCCTAATTGCGCCAGCTGTGAACACAAACAAATATTAATCCTATGGCGGGCGGTAAGAAGGACACAAGTCAAAAAAAATTATTTAACTAACTATATTTAACTATATAAAACAAATTCAAACATTATAACGTCACAGTAAAATTTTCATTTTAAAAACATTGTCAATAATATATAAATGTAAGCTAGTTTATAATATAATAACCACAAAAATAAAATAAAAAAACAAGTCATACAAAGGATTTTTAGAGCTTAATCTATCTATTAACAAAATAGTTTTAAAAAAAATTCAAAATGATTTGAATTTTTGAAACTAGTGATTAGTAAACTAAACTTAAAAGAATTTTTCCCCAAAAACGATGACCTGATGGTCTAGGGTAAGGTGTCTGACTTCTGTGCTGGGGTCCAGGGTTCAATCCTCAGTCCCGGCACAGATTTATCTGAATGACTAACCCTTCCTTCGCCTCTGGCAAGACGTGTATTAATCACAACTTGTGAATGTGGGGAATGCCAGGCCTCCAACGTGGTTTGGATTCCACGTTAAGCTATAGGTCCTCCATTTCATCTCACACTCACCCTACCATTACACATTAGCTTAAGTACGTATAACCCGAACGGGTAGTGAGACGCGGTGCTAATAATAATAATAATAATAATAATAATAATTGTCTTCTTAAATACACCCAAGATGTATGTTTTAATCAAAATTGTTGAAGCTATTTTTGAGAAATTTCAAATTCTTTTAAAATTAGTCATTATTAAACTGCTTATAATTCAATTATTTTTTCTGAAGATCAATTATACAGCCATATTCATCATTTAAAAAACTCCCCATATATACACTTTGAATAAAATTACTTAAGCCTATGTTTGGGAAGTTGGGGATCGAATCCTGGTCGAGGGAACTGAAAGTGGTTTTTCCTCAATGGTTTTCCACTCTCCCTCCAGGCAAATTTGGATTCACTTTCTATACATTCAACCTGTCTCATCCCAAAGCACACTGTAATAATTAGCACATAAAAGTATAACTCAAACAGGTAGTAAAACGCATTGAAAAGTATAATAATCAACTATCAAGTCAAAAATTATAACAGTATTTATGTAAAGCTGTAAAATAAAATAGTTTCACTTACTATGCTTGCACCAAATGAGATCGACAGCCCACAATCTCGGTTTGTGGAAATGTTGACACGATGCACTCATGGAGCGCTTGCTAGATATCAATCACAATGTGTAAAGGTTGAAGGTGAAGTCGTCTCTTCTCACTCGTCATTTAGGATTCCCACAGTATCCATATAGCTCTGATTTTTCTTGTCTTTAAGTAGGAAAAAACTAGAGGCATGTATGACCCTTGGAAATACCCGTGTACAGTAAAAACCTGAAGAAATGTTTCGGTGCGTATTCAAAGGTTACATCCACTAACACAATTTCATTCTGACACAAATACTCAAGATTTGAGTCACAAGAAAATATCACATACCCCTTATCTTTTTAGTTTTTTAACAATGAGTTTTCATATAGAGTAGTATTTCGTTCAATTGAAGCTAAGGCTAATTGAATTTCCTCGGAAGATTTAGGCAATGTTGGCAGTTAATATTATTCCTGAAACATTTAATGTCCTTGCGGGTCAATGTTTTCATAGTTTTTTCTCTGTGTGTACCTCTTTGTTGCTCAACTTTGAAGTCCTTACTTCAATCACCTCAGCTTTCCTCTTAACTGCGTTGCTGAAGTATTTTCTGTTCAACTCTTGGTCTAGGAGTGGTTCGTGGTTGTGTTGGTCCTCAAATCCGATAGAAAATATCTCCACTATCGAGTGTGAATATGTTGGTCTTACAGCTCCTTTTAGTGCATCTCCACCTCTCTTCCCTCGTCAAATTCAATTGATTCACCTGTCGATACGTATAATTACTATATACAATCAGATCTTTAACTATAAATACTTTCCATATCAATAATTATTGCTAATATCACAGTCCACACCAAATCCGAACATAAATAAAAAGAGATCTTGTTGGTGGCTCTTAGGGCGTTTCTACCCTCAGGAAGGGAAGACAAGACGTGGCGAGCGCTTGTTTGCGTTAGTCTTTGTTTAGTTCGTCCCCTCTCGTCTACCTGAATTAGAAGACTTGGCGCTATTCGGGTCCGGCTTAAGTGAACATTTTTTAATCTCTTAATTACTGGCGCAGTTTGGGCTTGCCCAACACATTTCCTCTGCTCTGATACCGCCACCCTCTCAAAATGAGTTTATTATTATTATTATTATTATTATTATTATTATTATTATAGATATATAGAAAGATAGAAGGATTGAGAGTCAACGGCATTCATAACTATATTGTATACTCAATTCCAAACTACCATGAATAACTTCTTTATTTTTAAAATGTTTTTAAATTAATTTGTATTAATTTAATAAACTCTATTTTAACAAGAGGAATAAAGGAGAGAAGATAACGAATCTGGCAGTCATGTTAAGGAATGTGTTTAGTTAATTGATTACAAAATAAAATAATTATAAGCATGATAGTTGTACACACGGATGGAGAAGGTAGAATTACAGTTTAAAACAGATATGCTCAACCTTTCAAGGCTCACCGCACCCTTATTAAGGGGGTTAGAGTCTCGTGGCACCATAGTTAATAGGGTTAGAATCAAGTGTCAAATTAGTCAAGAAAGTTATAATCCCGTGGCACCATAGTTAAGGGGGTTATAATCACGTGGTACCATAATTAAGGAGATTAGAATCAAGTGGCACCCTAGTTAAAAGTCTAGAATCACGTGCACCCTAGTTAATAGGGTTAGAATCAAGTGTCAACTTAGTCAAGAAAATTATAATCCCGTGGCACCATAGTTGAGGGGGTTAGAATCAAGTGGCACCCTAGTTAAAAGTCTAGAATCACGTGCACCCTACTTAAGGGAGTTAGAATCTCCTGGCACCCTTGTGAAGGAGGGTAGAATCACGTGCACCCTAGTTAAGGGCGTTAGGATCAAGTGGAAACTTATTCAAGAAAGTTAGATTCCCTTGGCACCATAGTTAAGGGGGTTAGATCAAGTGGCACCATAATTAAAATTCTAGAATAACGTGCACCCTAGTTAAGGGGGTTAGAAATACGTGTCACCCTAAATAAAGGGGGTTAGAGTCTAATGCACCATAGTTAAGGGGGTTAGACTACCCTAATTAAGGAGGTTAGAGTTTCGTGAAACCCTTGTTAGAATTTTATAATCGCTTTATGAGAGTAGCATACCAAACAATTAAAATTGTTTTAACCCACTTCAATGGCCACATGGTCTAAGGTGCTACCCTTGCAGATGATTAGACTACCGATGAAGGGAGATCGAAATTCGAATCTCAGTCGGGTCCTGCCGAGGATCGTTTTCCCAAAATTACTGTCCATTCTCCCTCCTAGAAAATGCCGGTTTAGTTCAAATAAATATAACCTTCCTTATACTTAAAACCACCACCGTATTTAGTACATAAGCGTATAACCCGAACGGGTAGTAAGACTTGGTGATAAAAATATACCATTGTTTAAAATTTTTATTATTAATTTAAAGATATAAATAACAAAAAACTGAATAAACATCATGGATACAAATATAGAGTAATATCTTTGAAAATAAATAAACTAGAAAATCTGCCACCCACAATTTGAGACCACTAAATTAATAATATTGTCATCAGTAGGTAAACAATTATTACTGATGTAAGACTTGCGATTGGTATCTAGAGCAGAAAAGTTTCTATTTGGCCTAATGGTTTGCAATGCAACACGCATGTCATCATCAAGACTTAGCAGTTCATTTCTTACTTTGGATTTCATTGTTGCCATTGCTGCCATAGCTTTCTCGTGCAAATTTGAAGTGGAGAAGGGCAAAAGAAAGTATATTACTTTTCTCACTATGTTAGGATATGATGACTCACTCTTTTTGTGGAGATTTCTCTCATCGCGTGCACATGAAATTCATAGAAATACAAGTTGATTCTTTTCTTATGTTGTGAAAAATGTCATGAAGAAAGTGAAATAGAATTTCTTCTTTCATTTGCATTGGAACTTATTTCTGACTTAAAAAAATAATTTGTGTGCTGATTTTCTGATCTTGATTGAAAAACAGATGAGATAAGGCAGTTTTAAAATCTATTTGACTGCAATGTTGAAGAACTGCCAATTCCGTTTCAAATGTAAATTATTGATCTCGAATCAGATGACATGTTTAAACACAAGTATACAGAAGTGAATCTGAACAAATTTTATAAATCTTTGTACCATGAGCAGTGTCCGAATTTGAAACGATTTGCTTGTGGAGTTGTATACGTTTTTGGTAAAATAACCCAGGTAAACAAAAATTCTCAAGAGTGAAGTATGAAGCATTTAATGTCCAACTATCGAGCAAGTTTATCTGATAATCATTTAAGGTCCATTCTAATAATGGGCACCTCCAGCTTGAAACCTTAGTTCAGCAATATTTTGAGACAAAAAAAAAAGTTCCATTATTTCCATTGATCTTTTTGTATAGTACTCCGTGGTTTGTTAGTTACGATTGAAATATACCAATGTTATCCCAAATTAATTATGAATTTCTCTTTCTAGAAAATGTGTATATGTGTGATCTTTCTGTGTAATAGTTACATTATCTTTCTGAATGATATCATGCTAGTTTCCCAAAATGATCCAAATAAGTGTTATTCATTCATTTATAAAAATGATTTGTTATACTTTGACCTGCGAAAATGTTTAAAATATAATATTATGTGGACCGCAAACTAAAAAGTTTGGAAAACCCTTTTCTAGAGTATACAATAATAACCCTGGTGAAAATAAATGATCTGATTGCACTGCAGATATTTAATACCACTGGAATTACAATGTTCAAAAGGATATAGATAGTAACTTTGATAGGTAGGAGCAACATGGATTTTTGAAGTATGTAATATATAAGTGGAATAATTATATGTGTAATATCTTTAAATCAAAGGATGAGGACAATGTATTTTTTAGTTAAATATTTACTAAGATGGTTATTATAACTTAGACAGCCTTTGATTCAAAATAAAATAAAGTAAAGCTATTTTTTCATATCGCCACGTCTTACTGCCTGTTGAGGCTATCTATACACATATATGATAACTACTCTAGTGAGGTAGGGATTATGGAGGAAGCATTTTAGACCCACAGTTGCTTGGAAGGAGGGTGGGGAATAATTTGTTCCTCCTCCATTCTCCATAGGTGAACATTATATATGAGTGTACTGGATGAGAAGTAAGATTTGGAGCAAGGAAAATGGAGAGAATTAAAAAAACATTGAAAATGAGTCTTTTCGAACTCCTTGACTTTATCTGTTTTTCTCTTCAATACTATTTTGTTATAAATGTAAAACTGTTATAAGCCATATAAACCCATTTCCTAGAGTAAATGTTTAACCCTCTGTTAAAAAAGTTATTCCCGTCGAGAGCGATGCCTCAGAGGGAGTCTGTACCAAAGTGTTAAAGATTCTTCCTTCAGACCATTTCCATTATATAGTCCGAACTTGACATGATCTTCAATGGAACAACGCTTCTTAACGTCTTTCAAAATTGTAACGATCTCCTCGCTGGATAATAGCAAACCTTATTTAATGTTTACAATCTCTTAAAAATTAGTTTAGTGCTTCTCCACGGAGATACTTGCTTTCATTACTTAGTTTTCCTTTCGAGGTGTTAAAACTCCTTTCCAACTTTAAGTTCAACTTTCAATGAAAGACCTTATCTCCCAGGTTCTACCTTCAAACTAAATGAGGGTATCTTATAGATTTTTATTAATTTATTTAGCTTATTTTATCACAACTTCAAAGAAGTATGAAAATGTTTATAACAATATTAAAACACAGTGTTGACGTTATTTTAAAAAGTAATAAAATAAGTTGTCGTAGATACCTTGTGATATAGTATAAGGTTTTTATTCTATGTAGATTCTTAAATTATATTTTAGAAGCTCGTTATAAAATCTATATCACTCAGTCATAATTTAATCATACTTTTCTCATAACTCCCAATGTAAACATTCATAATCCATAAAACTCTAAAAAGGCCTAGTATAATTTACAATCTGTACATTCAGATATATTCCCACTGCTCCCACTCAAGGGATATGTAAAAATGGAATTAATTCTATAAGTGTTTTTAAAGAAATGAGGGTTTAAAGGGATCCCCAAAATATACCTCTAACACATTAATTCTGTTTCCTCTTTATTTTTTTATTTGTTTTTTCAGGGGAGGCCAAAAGAATGTCGCTACGCAGCAGTAAAGTTGATTCGCAAACAGCTAGTACACCTGTGGGCAGAACTAGTTTCACATGTCCCGCTTGAATTAACTGACTCACAACGGTGGGCGTGCGTGCGGACAGGAGTGACAGGCTCGACTCGACTGGTTTACCAGAGGGAGGAGAGTTCGGGTTTCAAACCACGGCTGGGTTTAACGAGGTGATATTTTATTCTAAACCATCTTCCACCAATCGTTATAAAAATGCGGTTACCTTTATTGTATATTGTAGTCGCCTATTTGTTTGTAGTTGTGAGTATCCCGAGCTCGTGGTAAAATGCGGCACATTTGGCTCTGACAACGTGGGTTTTATCCCAACTGGGTGCATTTATAATATGTATTTATCTCCACTCAAGGCAAATGTTAGTATACTAAATAAAATATCACCCTTGCTAATCCAGTGCCCTTAGGTAAAATAACAAAATCCATAAATAAAAAATAAATATAATTTTAACAAAAGGTTTACACGATGGCACGTGAGATACCATCAATTTAAAAATAAATATACCTACGAGTAATTCACCTTCATGTTACATCCGATTAATCTAAAAGTAGTTAAATTCACGATCTCGTTAAAAATAGTGTGAACATCCAATTGCAGCTTTCTGCATTATTTGATTGAAACAGTTAAATCGGACACAGAGTAATTGTTTTTTAAATTA
Source organism: Timema douglasi (assembly GCA_901482245.1). Classification (NCBI taxonomy): domain Eukaryota; kingdom Metazoa; phylum Arthropoda; class Insecta; order Phasmatodea; family Timematidae; genus Timema; species Timema douglasi. The sequence continues at coordinate 5,105 of CABEEJ010010752.1, read as the reverse complement.
TTATCATCAATGTTTTTACTGTATAAAAATGTATTAAGGTTTAATTGGTCTCAACTCCACTGTTGTTTAGAGTAGAGTACATAGAACTTCACCACGATGAGATGCTTGGCTAAATCTACATTACCTACCTCAACTTGGTGTTAACTGTGGGGCTACAAGGGGGTTTAAGAAGCCTGGTTCAAGCTGTGCATGTTAGAATATAGAACTTATTACTCATAGTCCTAGTACCTATACAGGCTGATTCGTAATAAATACGATAAATTGGTTCATTGGAATCCATACCGAAAACAACAAATAAAAGTCTCATATTAACATATTACCAGGATTTCTTCGCTATCGAGATATGGCAACATTGCAGGGTAGCGTTGCGCATGCGTCATTCGGCGTGCCGGAGACATGTAACGCCACATTCAGTTTTTTTATGGTATTGAAAGTGGATAGTAAAATGGGGGACCAATACACAATGGAGGTACTGACCGTTATTATTCTTATTTACGGTGAAAAAAGACATAATTCCACTGTTGCCCATCTGACAACACCCAAATCAAAGGACTTTTATTTCGCGGCACTGAATCGTCGCCTGTGTGAAACCGGTCGCTTTGCACCTGTGATGCTCAACGCTGTTAGGCCCCGACGTTGCAGGACCATTTCATTGGAAGAGGCACTATGGCTTCTGTGGGACGATCACCGGATACAAGTCCACAGAGATTAGCCACGTGTCATCACTTGTCACACACGTCAGTGGGGAGAACAGAACATGACCAATTACTGTCCCATTCCATTTCCAACCTGTGCAGGAGTCAACTCAGATCTCGATTTAAATGCCGTGGGAAATTCTGCGGTTGGCTTCTGCATCATCACACCACAGATTCACAATTTATCTGTAGACTGTCAATAGATAAAGCAACATTTACTCAAAATGACAGTGTCATTCTTCACAACCAATACATTTGGGCTAACACAGATCAAAATTCTGTCTTGGAGGTCCATTCGCAATATCAACTCTCGATAGACGTTTGGGCGGGAATGGGGGGTGATATGCTTCAGGATGGAGCTTCTGCACAATCCACATTACAACCATGCGGTGGAAGAATACAATCCCAGACGATGAATTGGACGCAGCCTATTAACATAGAAAATTTGAGTGTTTCCTCAAATTGAAGCTATACCACCAAAACAAGACTAATGCAGAATTTCTCTGTTTTTAATTCCTTGGGTATCATATAATCGTACACACACACACACACACACACACATATATATATATACATATATATAGTACCCAATATATGTATATAGGTCAGTGGCACACCCAAGAGAAGGGAAGACTGAGAATTGGTCTCCCCCAAAACTCAATACTATTTTAATAAATTCATAAATCATGTGATTGTTAAAATTAAGAGCACTAAAGATGTTTAGAGTACATAATATACCTTTTTAAACCAGGTTTACGATTTATATTTCAAAAGAGATCAATGCTATACACATTAAAATATCCCCTGAATTTCCTATTGAAAAAAAGCAAATTTATACTAGATTCGATATATTGTATGCAAGGCCAAAGCCAGATAAATTAAAACTACCATATTAACTGTTTTAAAATATCAAAATAAATACAAAGAACGATCTATATCTACTAATATTGTGATTGTAAAAAAAAATATAACTCGTGATTTCGATAAATGTCAACGTTTCATGACCCCCTGAAACCAAAAACAAGGTTTCCGCAATGCCGTCTGTCTGTCCGTAACTTTTCCCTTATTACCCCTATTATATACTTAAACCTTTTGTAGCATCCAAAAGGGGCAGATGCCGACAAAATACATAAAAAAAACATAAAAACTAAAGATATATAATAATAATAAAGATATATTTATAATAAGCGTATCCACATTTACGTGAAGGAATAGTGGGTAAACTCTAAGGGAAGAACAGCCCTCGCTCCACGTGGCTGAGATTTGAACCCAAAACTTCCAGCTACGAACAACCAAACATGATCCTGAAACTTACCTCGCGCAGCCAACGATTCAGATGAGCTGTCCAGTAGCAAAGTTTCACTCAGCCAGCAATGCCTGAAGTTGCAGCATTGTCAGATAATGTTTTATTTATTGTTTAGTGTTTCTAGTTGTGACTTTCGTGGCTGCTAGAATGTCACAGTTTTATGATTCAAATTAGCATATGTTGTACAGCCAATGCCTCAATTATGGCTTTATTAAATTTTGAAGGCATAAATGCAGTGAATATTAGGCAACATTTTATTGTTTTCTTATCGAAAGCTCTAACTGATGAAATGAGGACATTGAGTTTAGTGTTAATGTTAGCCTTCAGAAATATACACTAATTTTCTAGCAAGTATCCATACTAGTGGAATTGAACTGATGTATCTTATTTAATTGTTTATTAAAATAGGCTCAAATCAACAATGAAGGAAGAGAAGTAATAAATCTGTGCTACATTGTTACATCGCTTATAATTTTTAATTTGATTAAGTAGACTACATTAAACAAATAAATAAATTTTTTCTCCATCTCTTAACATTTTCAAATTTGAGATACTTTTTAAATTCATTATTTAGTGTTTGATTTACATAAAATTTCGTATAACCATGTTGATTAGAGTGCTGATTTTGAATTTGCCATAAGCTATTTAATAAAATGTCAGGGGAATCCCCTTCACCTTCATGCGTTAAATTACAATATGTTTTGAACAGTTTATTGACGTACCAGTATTAACATTTTAGAGCAACTTCCATGAGGTTATGAAGCGGGACATTGGCAGACTGGCATCAAAATACTATATAAATATCGATAAATTCAATCTTTTATTCCTTTACTGTACAGTTGAAAATGTGTTTAAATAAACATGGCCAAATCGCTAATTTTTTGATAAAGTGACGAGTGAGTTCTACATCTCCGGGAGCTTACTAGTTAAATATTGCTTCCAATTGTTTTATAATAAAGCAGCGGTTTCCAACTTGGGGGTCGCAGCGTGTTTTGGGTGGGGTCACTATATAGAGGTTTTAGCTTTATGTTTACTTTTTCAAGGAGTTTAATGATGATAAGAAGATGCAAAATTCTAATAGAAACGTAAGTTGCTCAATTGCTAGAAACGACATAGGTACTTCTTAGGTTCCTTTTGGCTATTACATTCTGATAGCTTTTTTGCTGACTTGTTTACTGTGGCAGCCTTGTAACGCTGCTAGCATAATATAAAATCATCCCCCAACTCCGAGCTTGTTGATTCTATTTACTACATATTAATCGCATATTATAATCGTTACTATAAACAATTTATATTAACTAAAACCATCATTAGTGGTCATGTGGGTTTAATGTAACGCTCTCTTGGTTTGGTTTGTTGGTGAAGGTGGAGTAAGAACTTTAATTCTGGCCAGGGGTAGTTTATCCTAATATCCATTCAAGCAAATAAGTGTACATTTCCTCTAAATGTTACCTATCTTCCTGGTGTAGCTAACTGTAGATAGTGGAAAACCTTAAAAACTAGGATTTGAACGCTTATAAGTTATCAAAGGGTCGCGATGGTGGCAGAGAGAAAAGTTATGGTCATAAAATACAAAATGTTGGAAACCACTGTAATAAAGTCAGTTAAATTTTGTAATCCAAAAAGACACGATTTGAACGATATCTGCAAATCTAAATAAATATATTTAAGATCAATTGGGTATTTAGCACAGATGCAGGTAAACTGAAATAAATAATAATTCAAGTTGCACTGAAACTGAAATAGCCTTGTAGCTTTAAAAATCCAGTGTGAACAAGAAAACAAAGCTTTCCCCGGGGGGTGGGGGCTCAAACCACCCCCGAAATTTAATGAGCAAACTGGCTTTATTTGTGGTTCAAACAATATCAAAATTAAGATAAAGTACAAATTAGTGGGATATGTTACCATAAAAAGCACTTCATAGAAGTTCTAGAGATGTTTAGTGATTATAATTTGGGCTATGTTGCCATAAAAAAACACTTCAGAGAACTTCTAGAACTATTATTTATCAATTAAAATTATTTCTATCTTCCGGCATTTGTGGGATGTGCCCACCAACCCCCCCTCCCCTGAAATTATTGGTTGGCTACGGCCTTGCAAATAAATAAATTTAAAATTGCATTTGCATAAAAGCTCGGTTCAAGGCTTTATTATCACCCCAAATAAAAAAATCGGGAGCCTCCTCCTGCCCCCCCCTCCCCCACGCTCTCAACAATGCCCTTTTTTATACTCTCCTATTCTACTTGGGAATTTTTCTAATTTCGAAATGCTTAGAGTTGGGCAAAACACTGGTTCACCCCCCTCCAAAATATATTTCATGCAACGCCCCTGTATAAATCTCGTGTTCTATTTACCATGGAGATGTTTGTATTTACAATATTACATATTCATCCCAAGCCGGTTCGCGCAATATTCTGTTTACAAGCTTAGAGTTGGGTCAAACATGCGTGCTCTACGTCCAGTTTGTATCCATGTTCGAGGAAGTTAGTCATTCACACAGGCTTTCAAATAACAGAAAAACAAATCTCTCGCGATTTCGATTGCTCTCTACTTCTCCATACGCGGGTGATTCGCTCTCCAGAGGCCCCAAACCTTTATAAATACAGCTGTTATTTATTTACAGATGCCGGGACCTTGCCTTATTACGTATGAATAGCGTCACTGTTGAGCCTATTTACTTTGGACGAACCTTTATCTTGGAAGTGTGCCTGGAAATATTCACTTAGTTTGTAAATCAGTTAATAGCTGATGAATTAACTGATCAATGTTTACAACAAGATGGTGCAATATATGCCAATTCAAATATCAGCATAAAAGGAAGTGATTTTTTTTTAAGAGGGTAGTCTCAAACACTCTTAGACCACCAAGATCTCCAGATTAAACTCCAAAATTTAGAGGGTTGAGTGGAAAAGTGCCTGAATGTCAGATGGGGCACTTTTTAGCCTCAGCTCTGAGAAGACTCTCTTTTACACTTTTAAAAGTATGTAACTTATATACATTTTCATGGTGAGCGATAAATAAATATCATACTAATATTATAAAGAGGAAAGGTTTGATTTTTTGTTTGTTTGTTTGTTTGTAATGAATAGGCTCCGAAACTACTG
>CABEEJ010010751.1:0-13173 GCA_901482245.1 Timema douglasi | reverse complement strand
CTTTGAACGTTATTGGAACAAATTAATAGCTTGGTAATAACGGTAAGATGGGTACAGCTCCCCTTTGAACGTGATTGTAACAAATTGATGGCTTGGTAATAACGGTAAGATGAGAACACATCTCCTTTGAACGTTATTGGAACACATTAATAGCTTGGTAATAACGGTAAGATGAGAACACCTCTCCTTTGAAGGTTATTGGAACAAATTGATAGCTTGGTAATAACGGTAAGATGAGAACACCTCTCCTTTGAACGTTATTGGAACAAATTAATAGCTTGGTAATAACGGTAAGATGAGAACACCTCTCCTTTGAACGTTATTGGAACAAATTGACGGCTTGGGATTAAAAGTATGACGATTATATCCCCCCTTCGATTTTCATTGGAACAAATTTATTTTTATACCTCATCTTATTACCCATTCGGGCTCTAAGCCTTTGTACTAATAATTATTACACTAATTGATTATGGAATAGTTAGGTTTTATTTAGAGAAAGTTAACCATCATTTGCAGTGAAGGAGAGTGGAGAAACATATAGGAGAACTATCTTCAGTGCACCCGACTGGGGTCGAATATCGATTTCCCCGTCTTCAGCAGTCTAGTATAACACTAGAGTTTCGTGTTAGACCACGACACCACTGAAACGGGTGGGACAAACTTGTAAAACTTAGAATTTTGTTTAATACTTTTCCATTCACTTCTTCCTGTACATTATCCCATTCAGGGGTGCTTTTTTCTACTGAATTAATTGTCCTGGGTTTAATTCCCGAAACAAATTAAGACATTATTTTAGGTGAAATTGCATTAGATTAACTGACAGGATATTGGTTGTTGTGTATTTTCTAAATATTATTTGGTGCTTAAGTCTTGTCATGGTATGATCCTGTTGTTCAGAATGTCAACATTAAATAACCCTAATAAATCTTATGCGAAAAAATAGCCAAAGAGCTCACTACCTTAAATTAATATGGTTGTTAAATTGCATAGCTTCTGAATCAAGAGATCTGTCATAATAATTTGTGTAATGCCATGAGATAATTGCACTAGGACTGTAATACTATTCTTTCTAAAATGAACTTATGGAGTTCTTATTGAGTATATGAATAGTATATATTTAAAAGTAATTCAAAGCCTTTGAACTAGAAAGTTACAAGTGTGGTTAAAACATTATAGTCTAATTCATAAAACCACAAGTGTATATAATTTATTTTTAACTCTATGAGAATAATCCTTTTAGAAAATAGTAAATAACTGTAGTGATTACTTTTTGAAAAAATGTGATTGATTATAAGCTCAATCTTAAATCTGTCAAAATTGACACCATCAGTCAAATGGAACATTTACAAAACAAATGGCTCTCTACATGAACACTTGACAGTAGAATAAGTAACATTTTGAATTATCAGATAAGTTTCTTCCTATGGTAGCTAGACTTTATTTTTTTCGTTTTAAACTTTAAGATTGTGACACCTGTTAATTTTCATGATTTATCTGTAGTGACTCCCAAACTATTTATATGGCGATAAAATGAACCTTCTGCCCTTGACCAATACCGCACACCAAAAAGCTTTATATATCCGCGTGAGTGCTCTGCCAATTTCTATTTATCGATTTTCATAATAATAAGTAATATTAGTGCCATCCATGTTTAGATAAGAGTAATTATAAATTGCCGTGCAGACGTTCAGCTCTAACGTAATAATTAATTATATGATGCGTTATTCCAAAATTTGGTTCAAGCTAAAAATAAATGATAAGAAACTCTGCACGGAATTTCTCGCTCCATTGCTTGAAAATAGATGTATTTATTCAAAGCTTGTAATATATGTGAAACGAATTAATTATTATAATTCTTATACTAGCAAACCCGATCCCAAATTACTCTTAACTCACGTAAAACAATTTTTGACTCTGTTTTAATTTTATAATTTTATTTTTAAAGAATTAAAGTCCTCGTTTTTATATTTAGATTAATAAAAAATATCAATATTGGGCTCATAAGTGTTAAAATATTAAAATTTAGACTAAGGTTAATATTATTGTCAACATTACATTAGGGGTTGCACATATTCAAGTTATCAAATCGCTATTAAATTCCTCATTTATAAATTTTGACCAATGAAAAAGGCAAGTACTCTCTATTGAGTCTAAAATAATAAAGATAGATTACTGCTGCTAAAACATTTTCCCTAAGAAGTTAAAGGGAAAAGAACATAATATCTCGAGGGACTCACTTATTTACTTATTCTATGGCATTAGAGAATTATTGAGTTGAAGTTTAAGTAGTGTCTCTATACAACTAGCTGCGAGCTTTCAGATTTACCTTGTTTCGTAGAGTTACTTCACCTATCTTTTATCTACGTGACAAAGGGTGGTTGTAGGGGAAAGGTGAGCGAGATTAAAATCTTGGGCACAATTCAGAAGAAATTCCAGAAAACTTCACAGACTATTGTATTTTAATCTGTGTGGGCGGACAACGATTGATTCTTTCTCGCTGACCATTGCAACTGCTTCAAAGTATATTAGTTTGGATAATAATTATGAGTTTAATACTTACCCAGGAAATTCTTAGCACTCGCATATTTTATTTCTATACAGACATACTTCTTCATATGTAAATCAAATATTCTAAAGAAATATAAAGCCATCAATACAACACTAGACCACTAGACAACTGTTTGTCCAGAGTGCAAGTAGATTCCATTATCTGCATTTGTTCGCAGGAAAAAGGGTCAGTTAGTGATCTGTTGAAAGATACTACAGTGGATGTGGTGGAAGAACAGATTTGTGAAGAGTTTCCACAATTCAGAGGTGTACAATACATTTCCAAGAATATGATCTGCGCAGTCACAGAAGGGACAGACTCCGCTCCGGTAAGGAAACAAACTGCGACTGTTTGGTCAGTGCTAGGTTATCGTTTGTCAAACTCTAGTCAGGCTACTAAAATGTAGAAATAAGGAGAAATATTCTCAATGATCTCTTCCTGACCTTTCAAAATTATTAGACATGAATGAGAATAGATTTACAAAACTTTGGCTAACATAATAGAATAGTATTTATTTTTATATTCAACACGAACATTAAAATAAGTGATCTTGAATCAGTATGGATAATCAAACAAAAATAAATGACAGTCTAGGCCCAAATATTTCGAGAAGAAAAGGAGCAATTTCGACTTGAGCTATTGGAAGCTCAAACTATACAGAATGGCCGGCAAATATTAAGTTATTAAAATGTTTGTTAAGTAAAAAGTACATTATACTAAAATTATTTTGTAAATATATATATACAATACTGTATTTATTTCTATATTCTAAGGAAATTTATGATTGATACGTGTTTTTTCATTAGTTATCTTTACTTGTCACGTAACCTCACTTTGTTCATTATTTTTGATCCATTATTGAACTTCTATTTCATTGTTACCGTCATATCCAGGAAGTTGTTTTAAAAGTATGACCATGTTTTGAGCATTATTTCCTTCTAAGCCTTGATTCACACGTTCACCGAAATTAGAAAGCAGAATCTGCTTGAGTAGCGCAAGAAATTCACTCGTATGTTGAACCATGATGCATTGCAACATTAACTTAAAACAGCTGATTAACAACATGTTTTATTTTATAGAGTATATACATATATTTTATATCATCCTCCCGATGGATATTTTCAAATTATGGTGCAGTGTCGTGACGCAATCCAATACATCGATACACACTATTTACATTAATGGGTTATTTCAAATTCCCTCGCAAAGGCCAACAAAGCTGTCTGCAAGCTTCTGGCTGTAAAGCGCATGCGTTGGACAATGCGCATGCGCACTGATTTGAGAAGATGGGTTCCGAGATTTGATTGGCTCTCCTGGGCCGGACATCTCAGTCGGAGTAGACCAAGTAGGTAGGAGTTGAACTTCAAGAGAAACGCTTGCGGGGATTAGGCGAAAAGCTTGTAATTGGCTTAGAGAGCGTCACATGACCTCGTTTCTGTTCTGCGCTAGTTTTTTGGCGAGCGTTTGAATCTACAGTGAGTCATCATAACTAAAATATCAGTTCTGTGTAAGATGATGCGTGCGGGACACACACTTACCTTGAGCCTTGAACTATTACAACACATATGGGATGCATGCACATTTACTAGCTACGATAATGTGGTAGGGAATAGGAAGGTTGAACCTCTAGGAAGTGTACCCACATTTGCGTGGAGGGAGAGATGAAAACCATTTAGTAAAAAAACACCTTCAGTACACCCAAGCGGGATTTAACTACAATTTGCCCGTCAACCGCAGTCCAGTATATTGTGATAGTGATACCTTAGACCATTTGACCACCAATCTCCATGTTGTCAGCAGTCCAGTATATTGTGATAGTGACGCTTTAGATCATTTGACCACCAATCTCCATGTTGTCAGCAGTCCAGTATATTATGATAGTGATACCTTAGACCATTTGACCACCAATCTCCATGTTGTCAGCAGTCCAGTATATTGTGATAGTGACGCCTTAGACCATTTGACCACCAATCTCCATGTTGTCAGCAGTCCAGTATATTATGATAGTGATACCTTAGACCTTTTGACCACCAATCTCCATGTTGTCAGCAGTCCAGTATATTGTGATAGTGATACATTAGACCATTTGACCACCAATCTCCATGTCGTCAGCAGTCCAGTATATTATGATAGTGATACATTAGACCATTTGACCACCAATCTCCATGTTGTCAGCAGTCCAGTATATTATGATAGTGATACATTAGACCATTTGACCACCAATCTCCATGTCGTCAGCAGTCCAGTATATTGTGATAGTGATACCTTAGACCATTTGACCACCAATCTCCATATCATCAGCAGTCCAGTATAGTGTTATAGTGACACATTGGACCATTTGATCACCAATCTACCTGTCATCAGCAGTGTAATACATTGCAAGAGTAACACCTTAGGCCATTTGACCACCGAAGTGGGTGGGACTCGAACTATTGAGACTACTGTTTTTAAATTATTTGGAAATATAAATTCTGGTATGTATGAATTGTATTTGCTTAACTTGAAAACCATTTATATTGTTTTTAAAATGTAAATATAAATTATGCTTTTAGTAGGTTGAGCAGGCCTCCTTAAACAAATTGAAGCTTGTATCACCAAAAACAGCATCAACACAAACATTTATATCATCATCATCATCATCATCAACTGTCTCCAGCCTGTGGCTAGGTTGGTTTAGTAAAATGTTTCCATTTCCCCATCTTTAATTGCTTACATTCTTATCCTTTAACACACCTTTTGTTATCTAATCCTCCCAACTCTTTAGCGTTTTTCCTTGTGATTTTTCCCTACATAATTCATTTCCATCATTTTCTTTAGTATCCTTTTCTTCTACATTCTCTTCATATGGCCATTGTCCATACTATCTCTGTGATGATTTATTTACTATTCCATGTACTCTTTCCCGAATAACTTCATTCCTAATCCTGTTTCTCCTTGTGACAACTAACATGCTCCTCACAGACTTAAAATACACCCGTATGATAATTTAAAATAGAAAATTTAGAATGTATATTCATTTTGTACATGCAAGTACTTATTTTTAGATTTCTCTTACCTTAACTGCAGAAAATGACAAGTTAAATAATTTAAACCCAATCCTGATTATACTGTATAGTAAATGGGATCTTTTTAGGCAATATAATTTGAACTCCCTTGTATTGTATATGAACCAGGCTTACAGTTGCTTCTACTAAATCGCTTGGCTAGTTATACTTTTATGGATTTTTTAGTTTGTAATTTTTTTAATGGATATGCGTAGGTCTAAAACTATTAAAGTTCGCTCAGAGATAATTGATTATTGTATTAAAAAATATTTACGAGACACTCGAACAATATTAAAGCTTTGATTTAAATTAAACTTTATAAATATAGGCTATTACACGTATATTTTGGGTTTTATCAATAAAAGTGTACCAGGTCTGTAGCTGCATGGTCTGAGGCGTCACTCTCGTATTAGATTAGATTGCCGATGACAGGAGAGTTGCGGTTCGAATCCTGGTCGAGTTTACTGAAGGTGGGTTTCCCTAATTGTTTTCCACCCTCACTCTATGCGAATGCAAGTTTTATTACTTTAAATTCAACCATTATTATCCCTAACTCATTATCGTAATTAGTATATATTTATATAGTCTGAACAAGTAGTAAAATGCGGTGCTAAAAAAATAGCTCATAAGTTACTCAAGTATTTTAACAAATTACGTGCTGAACATGTTAAAATATGGCTTTATTACCTACATACATAAATATATAATCACGCCGTTTTCCTTAGGGTTCTTCAAGAAACTGTGCATGTATTTAATTAAAATTCCGCACTTAATCCATCCTCACTAACTTTCTCCACACTTCCTTATCCTTGCATACTCCCTTTGCTTCAACAACATCCATACACGGAGTCATAAATTATATTGTATTATTAAAACACGTAATAGTTCACACATTCATCTACAACATTTGGCCACGTATTACATGGCCTACCCCTTCCTGTTGATCTATAAACTCTATCTTCATATATTTGGTTCATCACTCGATCCACAATCATCCTTTCAACATAACCAAACAAATAGAAATTGCTTTTTTCACATTGATCAGTTGGAGTCTATTTCAAACAGCACTCCTTTACCACCCAGTCATTACTGACACCGTCCATACGAGCTTTTCCACACACATTTCATAAAACTCTCATTCCAACTGCATTCACCTTGCTCTTGTATTTCTCATGACCGACCCATGACTCACATTAATAAACTAATGTTGGCGTCAACACACTTCTATTTACTTTCATATTTGTATATTTCCATACCACTTCATTTTTTGAGCTAGTACACATACATTTGAAATAGTAAATATTTTTTTTAAAAACGTGGTATTTCTGTACGTGTGCATTTTACCTCAGTGGAAGGCTTTCGCTCTTATTCAACTCCTTTAACTAAGACAAGATTCACAAATTCACCTCATTCTAAAAGAGTCAACCACCAAATGGCAACCCTTAAACGGGGAAGAACAATTTTCAACTATGAAAAATATTTAAGCTAAATTACATGTATATATGTTACTAGCCTGTAAAGTGATTATTTGATATCTTCTTGTTTATTTGTTTGCTAACGTTTAACAAGTTACAGCAGGGTCTGTTACTAAATATACATTATACAGTATTTACAACCAAAACTTATCAAGGCCTGTGTTTGTGTTTGTCTTGATACACAATTCATTATTATTTCTTCGCGCGTCAGGAGCCTAAGTGAGACCTGGTCGTTTAGCTTGTGGCTAGTGACACAACGCACACTTGGTCAGACGGTCGAGGCGGCCACTGGGATATCAGGCGGCGTGCAAACGACCAGATGTTTGGTTTACATGTGATTAGATGAAAGTTGAAACAAGAACGGCCACACATCAGACATCATGTACAGTGAGCACCTTTGTCCAACATACAACAATAACTTTTCATAAAGTCTTGAAATGCAAGTAAATGTTCATCAAAGGAAAGTACATACATATTTGTGTAGTTAAAAACTTTTCTTTATATTGCCTAAAGAATGGATATTATACTGGAAACCATCCATTCTCATCACGTGTTTGTAACACAGGATGCAGCCTGTCTCGTCTGTTTCGCCAATTTAACAAGTGATCATATGCTTTCACTTGCTTCACGTTCATTTTATGCGTGAGGAAAAAAATGGGGAAATAGCTGACGTGGCCTGATCGCTACAAATGGTCGTGGGATAAGTCGCTTTGCCCTTTGGCCGAGGCTTCAACGGGTCGTGCAATCAAGTAATCATGCCGGATAGCTACTTGAGCAACTCCTATACATTTATGCTATCAAATGGGTTATGTTGTTACCCTCTTTATTTATAAATATGGTCTTAATTCTAACATATTAATATGTCAAACATTGAGAGCTTTATAAATGTTGTTTATCTTACAACCATTTTTCATACTATTTATATATCCTTCAAAACGCTAATGAGGCAAACATAAAGCTATGACGTATGCACTTTGAATATTATGATGAAATTATTAGAACCAATAATATTTTACGGCCAGGCAACAGTAGTCTACAGTTGGTTTCTACTATAATACTAGTTCAATGCCAGTTCTGGTACATTTTGGGTATAAAGCTATTTTAGACTATGAAATTCAATACTACACCAACCAGATATCAACTTCAAACCCATGACATCTACATCTGTGATCACGTGAACAAGGATTTCAATCACGAAATATTTGATTTGCTGGTGACTTAAGAGGTAGAGTTTTGAAGAAAAACAAGTATACTGAGATTATTATTAAATTGTTGTCTTCGGATTTCTCTACATGAAAATTCAGTTACATTTCTTCTGAAACCATGTCTTCCTAATGCCTATCCTATTATTCAGTATGTGGATATTCCTGACTGATATACACATGATGTAGGTAAATAAATATAGTAATGAGATGTGGGCTATACTAATGAGAATCCTGATTATGTTTGATTGAAGATTTAATGTGATTTATAAAAAACAAAAATGAATGTTTTTTAACGTTCTTTTGTGGATTTTATTAAATGGTCAGCCTGGACCAGTAAAATAAATGTTCACATAAAAAATGAAGTATAAGGTCCAAAAAACATTAAAAACATTAAAACCACTGATTTCACGCTTTGTGGACTAATTCAGAACTTTCCAGATCTTGTCTTTAAACACATTTTAGATGAACTATGTCTTAAGTTATGCTCGTCAGAGAAAAGGGTAAATAAAGTCTAAGTTATTTTGTGACTAAGAAAATCCTAATCTTCTGTTAAATTTAGTTTTTTAGCACTGCGTCTTACTACCCGTTCGGGTTATACGCTTTAAGTACTAATTACGCTAATGGATTGGGTCTTGGGAAGGTTGAATTAGAGGAAGTGAACCCACATTTCCGTGGAGGGAGAGTGGAAAACCATTTAGGAAAAACCACCACCAGTTCATCCAACCGAGATTCGAACCTCGATCTCCCCGTCCTCAGCAGTCGAGCTCAATACGACAAGCGCATTAGCCAACTACGCCACCGAGGTGAGTAATCGTCACTTAAAACCTCATTTACATAAACTTTACAGTAATTAATGTGTTCATGTATTTGTATTACCAGGTTTGCTCTGGTGCTCCATTTGTGGTTTTAGAGAGCACTACAAATGTGTTTGTGTTTATTTTAATAATGTGTTACCAAGGTGATTCTGAAGGTCATCTTGTGGGCTTGTGGGCACTACAAGTGTGTCTGGTGTATACTTTACTAATGTGTGTATGTTTCCAGGGTGACTCTGGAGGTCCTCTTGTGGTCGTGAAGGGCAAGAAGGCACTACAAGTGGGCGTGGTGTCTTGGGGTCTGGGAACAGGCCAGGCTAATGATCCGGGGATTTACACCAAGTTATCTCAGTACCGCTTCTGGATCTACATGAAAACTGGCATATGATCAACAACCACACTTGCCTACAGGCAAGGTTTACACGAGGAAAGTAAACAGACGAGTCAATTCAGCAGGCTACTTGCCTGACGCTACTAATCACGTGTGAACTTTACTGGTCTAATAGCTAAGGTAAGGTGAATTACAACTAGATTGAATAGAAATATATACTATTTTGGAGCGTACATGCCCATAAATTAGCCTGTTCACTTTGCTTGCCTCCATACTTGCCAAATGTAAGCCCGACTCTATAAACTGACAATGGATGGATGTACTATAGCTTGACCAATGTTCTCTCTTTTGTCAATAAAAAAATCAAATATAACAATTATTAAAATTATTTATTTATGTTATTATTTGTTTCCTGAAATATGTGATACCTACTACTCCCCTAATTCTTTGAAGTGCTGTGTGTTTTAAGGTATGGAATGTACGTACACTTTCTAAACTGAATGATGTTGTCAGCACATCAATATTCTAATTCTTCTATATTTTATATTAATAAAATGAGGAGTTTGTGTATTTTTCTCTCATGAACATTGCCTGATATCAACTGGAAACAAAGGGCTAACATTTTAAAATTTGGATTAGATTTTTTAATTAATTCAAAAATAGGTTGGAAGAAATAAATGAAAGATTTTTTTCTTCCTCTTTGTTGCAAAGAAAAGCATTACCAATGGTAACCACGTATTGAATTGCACGGTTACCCATGGAAATGATGCTTACTTATGCTAATGATATATAAACTAATATAAATTTAGAACAGGTACAGCACTTAGTTTTACGCCTGTTAATTAATCATTTCGAAAGAGGAAACTCACTGTTCAGTAATGATACATTATTCTAGGAATCGAACCCGGGACTCTTAAATCAGTAGACATATACGTTAATAACTTATATAAAGTTTTAGAATTTAATTCACTACATTTTTTGAACACTTATTTACCAGAACAAACCTTACAAACTCGTTTTACTATTGACGTAAAAATCTGAACATATAATATAGCACAAATATTATTAAACCTGCCACACATTGAATTGGATTGAAACGGTCGGAATCAGACGTGTTAAAATAAAGTCAAATCCAATCCGTTTTGTTTAGTGTTGGCAGCGTGGGCACTTATGATAGCTTGTTATTATTTCCTCCTCACTCCATGCCAATGCAAGGTTATTCTGCTAAAGTACCCTCCTAAACCTTACCTCTAAGTTTGTAATAACCTTTGTGTAAAACACACAAATACAAAAAATGATCACTACTGGATAAAAATGGGGGAAGACACACTATACATACTTCCCAGGTCAATTACTTTTATATCTCAAATCCCATGAAGACCTAATACATACTTTATTTAAGTTAGTTAGATTCATTTAAATATGAGAGAGACCTTTAATGACCATATTCTCAAGTGAATTATAGATATGTCATTATTGACTAACGTATGAAAGCACTAACTCAAGTTGAGCTAAAGTTGGAATTTCCAAATTTTTATCCTGTACCCTTAAAATATTTTTAAAGTGCTCATAACCCCTCTTGTAAGAAGCACCCATTATTTATAAACATGATTAAAGACTACATCCAAACCCGGACAAGATTCGATACAGCCCAGACTTTTGGATTTAATGTCAGAAAAGCTTGTCCTAATGGCATGGTGGGGTAGGTCTAGTTTTATAAATAAAGTCTTTACTTTTTGGTCAAAAACTAATAAATTACGTCCACAAATTTGTGTTGGGTAAAAATAATTATAACCTATCTCTTTTTTTATTTACACCACGCCTTACTACACATTCGAGTTATACGCTTATGGGTGACCTGGCGGTCTAGAGGTAAGGTGTCAAACTTCTGCGCTGGTGGTCTGGGGTTCAATCCTCGGTCCCTGCAGAGATTTATCTGATTGCCACTCTCTTCCTTCACCTCTGACAAGACGTGCATTAATTACAACTTGTGAATGTGTGGAATTCCAGGCCTCCACCGTGGTTCGGATTCCACGTTAAACTGTAGGTCCTCCATTTCATCTCACAATCACCCTACCACTACACATTAGCGTAAGTGCGTCCAAACCAGACGGGTCGGAATCAAACCACGATGTCCCTGTCATTAGCAGTCTAGTCTACTGCGAAGCGGACAACTTATCTTCACGAAGTCTCTTGAGCTTGTTCATTATATTTTTTTATCTCATATTAATAAAATCACCATTTTGTAAACAATCTTTTAATATCAATCTACCTGAATTGGCGGACACATGGACTAAATGTTTAGCTCGTCTTTACTTGCTTGCCGATGACAGGGAAGTCAAGGTTCGAGCCCCAGTCAAATGTAATAAGGTTTCCCAATATACATCCACACAAATTATGTGAGTACATATATTCTAAATTCATGTCTTCCTCATTGCTACTACAGTAGCATCCTAAATTGCATATAGCTTAAGAGGCCAGAAAAAGTTTCTAGTATAATAATATATATTTTAAAATGATAATAAACTCCCAATTATTTTAACCTTGCCTAATTTTACACCATATTTAGAATAAGAATCCTTAACCTCATCAACAATATGTTTAAAAGGTCAATGGGTAGTTCCTTAGATTGTGTTGTGTTAACGACCTTGCCCACAGTCTAAGGCAATAAACCAAATTAAAACGACCCAGGATTTTTTTTGTCCTTCCCAACATGGCCAAATATTTATCATTGATGAAAATATGGGTTTACCCTTTCACAGTGATAAATTAAACGCCGGGGACTGGATGTTGTGCCTGTCCTAGTATTAAGTTATATTTTAAGGCATATGAAACTAGGATTTGCCTAGAAAGCAGGTAGTGGAAACTATATGGCTTGAATAAAATCTGGCCATGCCACAGACTGGGAACAGCAATGGATGTAAAGTGAATATGGTACAAAATGAGCACAGTAGCTATGTAGACTATGCTGATATATTGTGGATGTCAGTGAGCCAACCTTTAACATCAAGAAACAAGGAAATTCACATGACATAATAATAGAATTACATTCTTGGAAACTGTACTACGCTATTCAACCTATCCGAAACTTTGATATATTAAATTTTGGTGACTTAAAAATAAAATAATTTGTGCATTTATATACCTTAAATATAATTATTATTATTTCAAATTACATTGCTGTAAAGTGTCGTTATTTATTTTCTTCCTAACACTATTAATTTAAACAATGTATTTCTAATTGTTTGATGCGAAATAATAATTGATCTTTTAAACAATACGCTAATATGAGAAATTGATCATCTATATATTATATAATTTGCAAAACCCCTTTATTGATTTACCCCTCACCACATTTCCTTGGGCCTGAAATCTTGAAGTAATTTACCGTACAATGCTACTTTGACAGTTACACCAACTTTAGTCACATTAATGTTAATAATAATATCCTTAGGATCAATTAGATAATTTGCATAATTGATTTTAATAAATAGCATGTAGTTCCACTGTCCAAAACAAATGATACCTCCTCCATAAGTGTAGCAATAGATAAATCACTTACTTCAACTGATCCCATGGAGGTCACAAATAAAACTAATTTTCAGTCACCATATTCACACTGTTTCTAAGTTCAGGGCAATTTTTCATTAAATGTCCTCTTAGCTTACAATGGAAACACTTACAATTTAATATCTGACTTCATCCATAAATTTCACCTTGATGTGCCTCACTGTTCAGTCGGCCCCCGTGTATCTCTC
>CABEEJ010010750.1:0-13173 GCA_901482245.1 Timema douglasi | reverse complement strand
CCCTGCAAATTTTGCTACCTTGTTTTTTTTTAGTTTAATTTTCTTATTGTGCGCCAGCCTTAGTCTTCTAGGAAGAGTAAGGGCGAAGCCACAAGATCTATGCGTGCTGTAGATTTGGCTGGGTACCTCACACAAACAAACAAACACACACAGAAAAACACTTCTTTAAATGCAACCTTTATTATATAGTATGCAAAATGGAAAAGAAACTGCTTAGCAAAATAATGATTAAAGTTTGTTTCCCATCTTTGCTTTTCTTCCTTGCGGCGAGGTCATGCGAGCGTATTAATAATAACATTATATCAATCACACGTTAAATAAAACTGAAGGTCGAATAAAACAGAAGGTCGAATAGTCGGTACTCTTTATTTTACGTGTATCTGCCAACAAGTTTTCCAACGACTTTAAAGGCTGAGCATAAGAAGAATAATTAATACATATTTTAAAACTTACTAATACTTCATTAATAATATCTTTATTCAAAAATAAATCCAAATAAACCCAGCGAACATTCGAACTCAAAACCTGACTCCTGGGTCAAATAAGATCAAAGTCAAACATGATAGCCCAGCATCATGTTTGACTTTGATCGTATTTGACATTTTTGTCATGGTTCTTCAAATTCTAAATTAAATGCTAAGACACAATCGTACACACTTTACCATAAAGTAAATATTATGGTTTCAAACTAAAACTCAAAAATAGGATTTTAGTAAATCCGACACCTTAGCTCAGTCGATAGCGTGTATATCTACTGAGCTAGGGGACCTTCGTTTGATTTCCGACATGGCCGAAAATTTATTTTTGGTGAAATGTGAGTTTACCCTTTCGCAGTGATAAATTAACACCCGGGGACTGGATACTGTGCCTGTCCTAGTTTTAAGTTACATTATAAGGCATCTGAATCTACGACAGGACTATCCAGCCGATAGCGTTAATTATATGGCTTGAATAAAAAAGTGACCCGGACCACAGGCTAGAAACAGTAGTGGATGTAAAGTAAAATATTTTTAGTAAATTAACCTTAAGAATATTTTTCTTAGAAAAACTAGCGTATCTTCTTGCTAACCACAATAAACACACTTCAAATACAAATTTCAAACAAAACAATTGCTTAATTAAAATTTTCAAAACACAGTTATGTAAACTACCCTCAAATTATTACTATTTAAAAAAAACATGAAAACAAATTCTTATTAATCATGAAAACCAGTGTCTTAATTAGCTTTTCATGTGCCCTGTGCTAGGTTTTATTTTTGGGCCCTTTAATCTTTTGGGGGGTTTGAGAGGGATGGTGATAAAAAACTCATTTAGTGGCCGCATGGTCTAAGGTGTCACTCTCATGTTAGACGAGACGGCCAATGACAGGAGGAGCGAGATTAAATCCCAGTCAGTTATAAGTAATTTTTTCCCTAAATGGTTTTCCACTCTTCCTACCCACAAATGCGGCTACACTTCCTATAAAGACAACCTTCTTCATCCTTAACTCACTAGCGTAATTAGTACATATGCGTATAACCTGGACAGATAAAAAAACGCAGTGTTAAAAAAAAATGAATCGAACACGCTATAACAATTTTTTATAAATATTATTTGTGTCTGCAAGAAATATACAAGATCATTCACATTTATTTATAAATGAAAATAATTGTTTTAACTGCCCATTTTTTTATTTGATTTCAACGAATTCATTGATTACATTACATAATTAATATATTTAACGATAATATATTGAATCTAAATTGTGGAAAGATTGTATAATCGTTTTCTTCCAATAGTCGATCTTAAATAATGCTAATTAAACAGTGTCAGCAATATTTTCAGCTTTGGTCATTAGGTAAAAAGCGGCATAAAACATGAAATAAAAACAAACATTCGCTCCCGTCGAGGGCGCTCAAAGACCAAGCGACGCCATGAAATGACCTGTCGCTAAACCGCTAAATAATACAACGGGCTGCCCCTTGGTTCGGGGTCCTGATCTTGTTGCACCAGCTTAGTTACAACATCGATTAAAACTAATTCTAATGCGCCAATTTTGAACTGAATCTTAAACTGCTATTTTTGAGAAATTTCAAATTTTTTAAAACCTGTTAAAACTAAACGAGCCTTAAATTAATTAATTTTTGAAATTAAAACATATAATATTAGGCCTATTGATCATGTAAAATATTTCTCAGATCCAAATTTTTAAATAAAGAGCTAAAGCTAGTTTCAAAAATGCAAATTTTTTCAAAAATCAACATTCCGTTAACTACTATTACATGTTTTTTAAAAAAAGAAAAACAATTTTATAAAATTATTTATAATGTTAAAAACTTACCAAACACCCATTTTTAACCAAATCGTTCAAATCGTTTTTAAAGTATTTACATTTAAAAAAATCGGTAATCAGTAAACAACCCTTAAATATTTTTTTTACCCAAAAACAACTATACAATTGTATTTGTAATGTCAAATACACTCCAGAGAGAGAGAGAGAGAGATAGATTATTATCTATTAGTTAATTAATTAATAAAATACAATCCAATAACATACAATACAAATTACAAACTACGTATTACAATTTTCATATTAATTTCAAGTATAGAGATATTCATTATTATTACTATTCTAGAGGCATTACAGAAAATATCGTTAATGCGCCTCTTAATGTGTATAATAGATTATTGAGCTGAAGGCGTAAAATTGTAGAATGATAAGTTGTTTCATATAATAAACTGTTTACTATATAAATAAGGCGTTAATCTGACACATTGAGTATTTATATGGAGGGTATTATTACACCTGGACTAAAGTATACTTTTATAACTAGATGATAGTATCAAACAAATTGTGTAGTCGAGTATTACAAAATCATAGAGATCTTCTATTGTTAGTCATATTAATACTGTTAAGACAATTAGTATCATTATTACTATTATTATTATCATCATCAGTACTAATACTAATACTAATAGCTCACTTCTGGATCGTTAAGAATAATAAAATATAAGGCTGATTTAAATTTGAATGTTGATAACTATCTAATATTTTGGTTCAATGAGTTTCAATTATAGATTTTAAACAAAATCGTGAGAGCCATTTTTGAAATACTGTGCTTTGAATTTTCTAAAATTATTCATAAGTGTGAGTGGGGGTTACTGTGAAGTTTGCACGAACTGCTTCCGTTAACTCCACTAAAGAAATTTCAGAGTAATACACATTCTTCTTATCTTCCGTTAAGGAGGGAAATCCATTTTAGTTGTGGCACTTCAATACTTATAAGTAAAAGCGAAGAAAAGTGTTTCTTAAAATGTTCACAAGCATAATTACGAATTCCACTTAATTCAGACGTTATTTGCTCATTTATATTCAAAAAAGCTCAATAAAGTTGAGCAGGCATTGTTTAAACGAGGTAAGAGACCGGGTGTGTGTGTGTGTATGTACTTAAATTGGGTCCGTTTAGCAAATTGAATGTCAATAACCATATGACTCTACAGTTTTCTAATATTTGCTTCACAAAGACGAAGAAAGTAATTCTCTTCTCACGTCAAAATAGCTTTAGATTAATCTTGTTATGCCATTACTTCCAATTCACCTATTTAAGCGTAAGCAATTTTGAACTTGTCCACAGAGAATAGCATAGAAAATTCACGTACAGTACTTATAACTTAAACTTGTCCCACCGTAACAATGGGTTTTAACCATCGTACATGTTATGTTTTGAATAAAAATTTACAATAGTACTGATAATTAATTTATAACGTTCCTTCTCTAACAAATGTGCGCTTAACCCACAATGCAACTGTCCATGCTTTGGTGCATCAACTTGCAGCAAACAAATACACCCAAAGTGGTCAGAAAAAGACGAAATTATTTTTGGTCGTAAAACAGAAGAACTCAAACTAGGATTTATATAAATTCGGTTTACCGTGAACGAAGCACACTATAACGAACACCCGTAGATGTGACACCTCTCTCGTCAAGAGCACGTATTTTAATACATCAGACAATGTTATGTGAAACGAAGCACTGGCCTCGTTTCATTACAATTAGCCCGGTCTTCTGATGGAAGCGTTTACGTTCCAATCACGGCCCAGAAACACATGTTCTAAGATGCCAAGGCGCTGTAAGTAGCGTGTAAAAACCCTGACCACTTTTATTATAGCATGGACATTACCTTGAGGAATATAAATACTAATAAATAGTGCATTTTTTCATGCGTTCTCAATACTACTACATGTGTACATCCTGGTTACAGTACAGAATTACGCAAAACTTCATGGTCTAAAGATCTAATTGCAAATAGTACTCCAGAGCTAGCTTGAATTGAAAGGGCAATAATATAAAATATATCTGCTAAGGTATATGACGTAGGGGGTGTGCTCAGGCTAGTTCCCTATACAATGTAAACACATTATGTCTGATCTTTCACGCTTTGAATAAAAATAAAGGATTTATTGTATGCCATAACTGTGTGCATTGAGAGAGAGAGAGAGAAAGAGCACAAATTATAAGAAATAAATTAAAATATAAACACATTGTGTTGCTATAACAATTATTCAATTAATCATAATAGCGTTTGAAACTTAATTACCGACTTATTACAGTGACTTTATCAAACACAAAATGCGCGGTCTTAAATTGGGAATTTGAACATAGGACAACAAATCCTGCAACATTTCTGATAGGTATTTTGTAGGGAGCTCACACGCAACTGTAGCAGCGTTTTTAAACGTCTAGACTTTTTAAAAAACCTTGAAAACGTTTCTTTATTTTAAGGATATTGTTTGTCTTGAAAATTGAATTTTTGGATTAGCTCATCAATAGTCGAAGCCTCTTTTGCTTTTAACTTTTCTGCCCGTAAACTTTAAGAAAATTTCCAAACAATTAATCATCAGAGTCATCATTACAGTTCCACGCCGCATATCTGGGAAGAGAGCAGCAAAAACCCTTGGCATCATCAGTGGACTGATACATTCGCCATGAAATACTATCTATTGCTAAATTAATATGTAAAGGAAGTGAGTCCTCCCTGTTAAAGATAATATATTATAAAATACGTCTAAACGAGTAGACATGATAAAACTGTGGTAAGCTAGACTTATAATTGTCCAGTATCTTGACAAGATTGTCTGTCAACTTGTCATTGTCATCAAACAGCACTACTTTATTAGACGACATAGAAAAATATTCAAATTGAGATAAATAGTTTGTCGATTTACAACACTCCCCCAGCTTCTAACATTTTATTCACTGTCTCTTTGCTCGCTATAAGAAAACAAACTCGTTCATCACCTGTGTTTGACGCGTAACGTCTATTTTGTAGCTCTGCAACACGCTTACAAAATAATCATTCAACACTTTACCGGGAACAATATTGTCCAAAACAATCGCCAGTTTGTGGTCCGGCCTGTTAGTTGACATTCCTTTGTCCAAGTTCCAAACCCGGCACATTCAAGTGACCTACACTCATGTGGATGACCACATAACACACAATAAAGTTCAATAGTAAATAAATACACACACAAAATATCCCCGAGGTTAGTGTCACACACAATTCACAGCATAGTACACACAACTTTAGCACAGCGACACTCCACACAAGTCCACTCGCTACGGGAGCAAACAAACAAACAAACAGGATGCTAAAAACCTTGTTTTGTTTGGGAACACATAAAACTTAAAGATTCATCATAGTGATAAGACAGAAATTTTTCACGCTCTGTTTAGATGAGAAAGCAAGAATAATTTGAAGTGAAGGTTTACAATTAAAACATATGAGAAACAAATTCAATGTCTCCGTGCATGATAACACTATGGTCCTATCTTATAAGATACGTCAATGTGGAGCCAGCCCATGTAAAAATTTGCGATCTATTTTATGTAAGATTTATATAATATTCTTGAATCGGGAGAAACGGTTGTACCGGATTGATTGTTGTCCGGGAAACAGCCGCATCCAAAATAAAAAGTAAGGATGAATTGCAATAAGCAGGTAACATTTTTATTTTTATTTTTTACTTTGAACTAATATACATTTTGATATTATGACCATACCAACATAGCTAGCAAGATGACTGAGCCTGTTTTTGTGCCACAAGTTTCGATAGTGTTTATCAGTTTTACTCTTTTTCAAATATTAGTTTAAAAGCCCTGGACCAGTAGAGATTGGTGTACCGCAAGAAAACAGATAATGGGCCGTGAATTGGACTTGATTGTTTTAAAATATCAAATTCCCACTCTTTGAGGTAAATGTATTATATTTGGATGGCTACCTCCTATCATTCTTTACCGTTTTCCTTTTCCTCCCTTTAGTATTTTATGATTTACTCTTTTAGACAGTTGCGTTTCACACTCCTCCCTGATGACTTCCGATAGAATGAAACCTAGAGGTCGCAAAGTTTTTGGGTGGTAACGATCTATTTTCCTCAAAAGGCAGCCATTACCTCTTTGTCCATTAGCAACAATGTTCTTCTTTTCACTGTAAAAGCAATATTGTGTTTGTTTCTTTTGTAAGTTTCTATCCAACTCTTCTGTAACTCCTTTCAAATATAATACAATTATCTCAAAAAGCGAAAATAAGTTTTCCTTAGAAAGATAAATTCTTGCTCCAGTAATTTATGAACTAGTTCACTGCACCTTCCAGTATGATAACCTCTGTCCAAATGACACATCGTAGTCCTGGTTATACATTTTATAATAGAAAGAATTATGTTTAACAATAAATAGATTTATTAAATCAAACAGATAAAAAAAATTAAGGTTTACAATAATATTGAAAATAATACTTTTGAAGTTCGTTTGATTTAATAAATCTATTTATTGTTAAACATAATTCTTTCTATTGTAAAATGTATAACCAGGACTACGATGTGTCAAACTGCGTCACCCTGCTTTGTTCTTCTTGCTCACTGCCGCTTTCACTTACTTCCTCTTCATCTAACTTGCTTATCATATTTGCAGGGTTGGCACGGACATTGCTGGGATCTTGTGAATTTGTTGAACAAGTGATTGCAGTCTTTACAAACTTATCTATTAGATACTTTAGTTTGTGGTCGATTAGCCGCATCTTTTCCAATACTGTTCGAATTTCTACCAGGCAATCAATAGTAGGATCGTCTTCAATCTTTTCTCCAGAGCATTTTATCAATACAACATATGTCAAATTGATGAGATAACTTAGAAGCATGTGATATTTAACCTCCAGGAAACTTAGCCCTTTGTTTGTTGATACTTCGCCCCTTTTGACTCGCGCCAGCATGTTGTCAACCAACTGAGTTACTTGCTGAACACTTTCATTCATTTCTTTTAATAATAGAAATGCACGAGGTATATCCCTCGGGATGATATTTTCTTCTAGTGCCTGCACCATCTTTTAGAACTTATAATAATGCACTTGAGATCATAATTAATGAGAAATACACTAAATAAAAAGCCTCCCCACGTGGGACAATATTTTAAGATTAATATTTTTTTGAAGAATGACAACACATTTAATTAATAGCTCCCGCAAGACAAGGCAACTATTTAACATTGTCATTTAATTCAAACTAATCCACTTTTCGTTAAATTTTGGTTTTGTAAGCACTTTTGTTGATGTGTTTTTGTTTGCTTCAAAATATTCTCAGATCAAACCCAAAACTGATAGATATTCAAAGTAAAGTTAAAGTTTTCAAAGCTTCACAGTTAACTAGTCACTGTAAAGGACCATTTGTGAAATAATATATTCTGATAAGAACGGAATAAAGTAAAGAGGGTGATAATTTCAGAAATATAGATAAGGAGAAGGACGGATGAAGGCAAGGTGAAAGGGAAACAAAGGAGGGAGAACAGTTTGCGGGGTGGGGGGAAGGTAAGGTTCGTTGAAACGCCGCTAGACTTCAGACGTGAAGTGGGTCACTCGGTCAAGTTCATTTTTATACTTCTTACTCTATCAGGGGCTATAATTCAAGCACGTGTGGCTGCCATCGTTGAACAATTTTCGTTTCAAATATATGGCAACCCAATCGAAGGACATCTTGGTATGGTGAGTAGATACCAAAGCATCTTCTACTTAAATATATCTAGTTTGATTATATTTATTTAGGATCAGTTATTATTTTTATGAGAATTTGTAATATAGATGTACTTTACTATATTTTCTTGTAGACAGCATGGCAAGCGTATATAACTTTATCCGACATCATCCTATGGCAAAGGGCATGCGTTAACGTATTTTTGTTCATAGATATGATAATATTAATCTTCTTTCTTTGATATCTGCTACAGTATTTATCAAAAGACAATATTTTTTGAACAACCACGTGTTTGAATGTAGGGAGATACGTAATTTTATTTGACTGCATCTAGCCAGAGAAAATAAACTTTTGAGGTAGATTCAATTAAATATGTTAATATTGTTTCTTTTCTTTCATAAATTATTAAATATTGATATTTAATTGTAGCTTTCCAATCTGTCTTATTGACATGCTACATAAAAATTATAGTGATCGTTTACCTTGGGGTACATCTCGCTGACAGAGATGCTGTTTCTGTACACGTACTCGACGCCCTCCTTGAGAGGGCAAGACGCTGGACTACCGTCCCCCAAGAATATGAGCGAGCAAGCGTCTGTGCCATCCACGCCGATAAAGGGCATGTCCATCGGGCCGATCTTGGCGCTCACCTTATTGGTCACCGTCTCGGTCTCCTTGTCTGTAAGCAGCGGGGTAGACTTTCATAGCGGCCTGTCCAGTAGACAGAAGTAAGGAAAAAACTGAGAAAAAGAGAGGGACGAAAATAGAAGGGGGAAAAGAAAAAGAAAGGTAGAAATAATTTAGATGGACGATGGTAGAAAATAAGAGTAAAAGGGAGTTAGAAAGAAAAAGGAAGAAAGATAAACAGAGAAAGTGGGGTATAAAAATATAAGGAAGGAATTAGAGTGAAGGAGATAAAAAGAAAGAATAAGCCTATCTGAACTTGAAGGGCTTAGGGCAAGTATACACTATACCACAGTTACTAAAACATTTATAGATAATATTTTATCAAGTTTCTATACTTCCTTACATGGAGAATCATAGATTATTTAAACTGTTTTTTTTAAGTTCACCGTTTGTTTCAAATTCCAGCGAAGGATTAATATCTAGGATTATTAATATTTTGTAACCTTAAAGATTTTCCCCTCAGAATTACTATTTAGTGAATATTATTACCCCAAGACTTTCAATTTTGAGGCCGTGTGGTGAATTAAAACCGTGACCATTAACTGTCTACGCATACGCGCTACTGGCTTATTTCGGATAAATAAGTAAAGCTGTTCACTTACCGACTTTAAATTTAAAGTGCAGGTCAGTGGAACTTTTCTTCTCTAGTTTGCATGGAGCCTCATCACAACCAGAAATTGTCACGGCATTTGACTCTGTAATAGGTGGCGCTGAAAAATGTAACACATATATTTATAACTATTGCTCCTATTTTCAAAAATGTAAACGTATTTCATTATTATACAAAAGTTTTTTTCATTCGTTTGCACATTTGTGTAATTTAAAACTATATTGGAAATCATTTGTTGTTCAAAAGAAAATAAATTATTATTATTATCATCACCGCGTCTTACTACCCGTTCGGGCTATACGTATTTACGCTAATGTGTAATGTAAGGTGATTGTGAGATTAAATGGAGGCTCTACAGTTTAACGTGGAATCCGAACCACGATGAAGGCCTGGCATTCCACACATTCACAAGCTGTGATTAATACACGTCTGTCAGAGGTGAAGGAAGGGTTTGGCAATCAGATAAATCTGTGCCGGGACCGAGGATTGAACCCCAGAGCCCCAGCACAGAAGTCCACCACCTTACCCCTAGACCGCCAGGTCAGCAAAAGAAAATAAATATATTTAACTACGGTCTGATCTCTTTAGGTCTAACATATTCAACATAAATATAGAGTACCCTATATTGATTATGCGGCACTAGATGTAGTTCACACGTTTTAAAACGACATCTCTTAATAATGACCGTTGCAGTGCATATGATTTGGCTTATAGTTACATTAAATTATATTTTGCTATTAAAAAAAAAGTCAGATAAGGATTTTCATACTGCTAATCGATTATATCAGGAAACGTTTGAAATATAGTTTCTAGTGAGTCAAAGACGTGTACACTTAACGGATTATACTCGTATCTATCAGCTCACGACTTTAATATTCAATTTTAAATTTTGAACAGACACAACACCCAGTACTTTGGTTATAAATGCATCGCTCTGAGAAATGACACGCTTCAATTTTACCGATAATAATACCTGTTTCTGTGATCACGTGGTCTAAGCCAACACTATCGCAATATACTGAATTGCTGATAGTAGGAATATTGGGGTTCAGATCCAAGCTAGGTTTATTGGTATTGAAGGTGTTTGTTGTTTCTATATGATTTTACACCTTCCCTTCACTGAAATTCGGTTAAATTTCCTCTAACGTATTCCTTCCCTAGTCCATAATAGTGTAAAAATGGACTCTATCGCTTTAGCTTAGTTGGTAGCGTGTTTGTTTACTGGGTTAAATGTTCTGTGTTCAAATCCCAGATCGGCTGAAAAATTTGGCATTGGTGAAATGTGGGTTTCCCCTTTAACCTTGATGAATTAACAGTTGAGGGCTGGATGTTGTGTCCGTTCTAGTAAGTTAGTTTATAAACCGTGTGTTGGTTCAGAAAGTGTATTTGAAGTAGCTTACTTCAACTGAACTAAATTCAATCAATGTAAATATGAGAATATACCAAATTCGTAGTAAAATGGCAATAATTATACCCGTAAAACTCAAAATCAGTATGCAGATGACCTATCGACCTAGCTGTAGAGGTGGTTGAGGGCAACGTATTTGATTAGAGTACGGAGATTAGAGTTGCATAATAAAATCAGCCCCTTTTAATGTAGAGATTTCTGAGACTTTGGTGAATCTCAAGTTGAATCCTTGAAATAATACATTTCTAATCTAGTTCAATAATTAGAGTTAGAGTAAGTATAGAATACGGTACCTGCCTACTTAGCTAAGGGTCCTGGGTTCAGTTCTTGGCATTGCCGGAAAATTTATCATTGTTGAAATGTTGGTTTACCCTTACACATTGATAAATTAACGGCCTGGGAATGTATGTTGTGTTTGTCCTTGTCTTAAGTTAGATTATAAGGCGTATGAGCGTATAACATGAAAGGGTAATAAGACGCGGTGCTAAAAAAAAAAGTATGTATAAGGCATTTGTAGGTACGGTAGGCCTAGCAAGCCGGTAGTGGAAAATATATGGTTTGAATAAGAAACTGGCGCAGAACATAGGCTGGAAACAGTAATGGATGTAATAAATGTGGTGGGTTGTGGATCTCCTATTCTTTCTAGTGAGTGTCTTACCATCCTTGCAAGACTTGACCGGAGTGCCAGCTAGAACTTCGGACGCTAATACGATCAACAGCAATAATGACGTCACATACCACATGACGGATTGTAGGACCTGCTAGCCCTTCTCTGAAAAACAAACCATCATTCTCACAAAGCGCGCTGGACAAACGAACATGTATGTCGACAAATTGATTAGGTACTGTACATTCATTCTTCAGATATAATTGGACTAGAATACTTCTTGTGTGTTTACTTTGATACCTGAATAAGAACTGATAGTTCACACATGTTATGAATGAACGACATGTCCGCGTTTATTGCGATATCATAAGTTTGAAGCGTACTAAATATGTGTTTGTTTGTATTTGTTGTTATTTGAAACAATTCTCTACTACAGGATGTAATATTTTGACAAAACCAATATCAAATTGTTTACATAGACGAGCTTTATTTATTATATGCCCCATTTTGTGGCTATTTTTATGTCGAATTTTTAACTTGAGGAAAAATGGGATTTTTTTTAGACCCGATTGACAAAAGAATATTAAATCATGTTTAGTGAAGAAAAAATATTTGACTTAAAAAGTAGCCTATTGCTCAATTGAGTCCAAATTTTATGAAAATATGTTTTTGATAGATTTTTTTTTGTGAACGAATAAAAATGAAGTCAAACTATCTTTATGACGTAAAATAACCTAAATCGTGATTGAATTTAGTTTAAAAACCTTTCTTATACAATAATACGACCGGTATGTGCGTAATACATTTAAATAAGGCTTTTTTCAGATAATGGACAAAACTAATACAAAAAGATTCGGGTCGATTCGTTATGATTAGTGACCTGTAGAGTTTTTTAATCTATTATTAGTATTATTTCATAGGTCTATCATTGTCTATTAAAAGGGACAATAACAGATCACACTAGTTGACGTATGACATTTTTTGGTAATTGTTATAACTGTAAAATAAGTTATTTCATATAAAAATCAAATAGTAAAGGACACAGGGCAATTTTTTTTTACGTTTTATTATATCAAACACGTGCCTGTGGGCACACATTCTAAATCTCAAGCTCATTTAGTCTAGTTTGCGAGTGACGAGGAGGTCACGATTCGAATTCCGATTGACTGTACTTAGGATGTTTTTCCTTAAATGTTTTCTCCCTCTCCCTCCACGTAGATGCCGGTAAATTTTCCTTAAAACTCTACCACATTAGCATTGTATATATACACATCCACACATAGGCCTACATCTATATACATATATATGCTACCGTTCAAACTGGATCAAACTAGGCCAAATTGTTACATCCTAAGAGCCTCAGGATGTACTACTTTCGCCTAGTCTAAATTAGTTAGTCCTAAAATGTTGGCCTAACTCATACGATAAAATAGTATAGCTTACAATTTTGCCAGGTAAACCTGGCTTAGGCTAGGTTAGGTTAGTTTAGGTTTGGTTAGATAACAACATTTGCGTGCGAACTGTGCATGATGAAACATGTCCATCGATTCATCGTATTGGTTAGGTAGGATGAAAAATAATATTGCTTTAAAACATCAGGCTAGACATATATGCCTAGTCCGATCTAGTTTGTCCTTGAATCGGGTTTGGACTCTAACACATATAAATAGGCTTAAGGCTATAGTATACATACAAGTATATACATATATATAATATAAATTTTATTTACTATATACAATGTTTATACATAATATATATTTTTATACATATAAATATATACCGCTATACATATTATATATGTGTACATACATGTAATATATACTATATATATAAAACATATACTGGTATATATATATATATATA
>CABEEJ010010749.1:0-13174 GCA_901482245.1 Timema douglasi | reverse complement strand
GATAAATCTGTGCCGGGACCGAGGATTGAACCCCGGACCCCCAGCACACAAGTCTGACACCTTACCCCTAGACCGCCAGGTCACCCCTCCCAATATAGACTTGTTTTGTTTTATTCTTGCATCGACGTCAATAATAGTATTTAACTATCATACAACCCCGCTTCGGGGGTCACACGGACTAACGAGCGTCCATCTTCTTAGACTGGACCGCTTTGATTAAGGGTTCGGATCCTGGTTGGTTGTCCCTAAGGTGTATTTTCCTGAATGGTTTCACACTTTGTATCAACGCAAATTACGGTACATTTACTCGGAAATTCCACCTCCCTCGTCCCTATCACGGTAGCGTAATTAATGTATGTTTACAACCCGGAACTGACATCTGTCGTGCGTTCCTCTTGGCATTGGTCGCGGCGTTGTCTTCTCGGCGTTTGATTGGTCGCCAACAAACGTTCTCTTTTTGAAACCATGCTGTCATCGTGTTGAATGATCGCAGGCGCGTCTCTGAATAAAACATGGCGGGGAACACGGTATGGACCGGACTGGCGGACTGACGGGGGTTGGTACACTTCCTCTTAATATAACCTTCCTAATCCCTAAAACCATTAGCGTATAACCCGAACGGTTAGAAAGACGCTGTGCTAAAAAAAAGTTATAATTTGAAGATAAATTATAGAGTAATTTTAGAGGAAGTATAATGGAAGCTTTTGATAACTTAGTAGTTTAACTTTATAGTTCGCGCTAGTTTCGTGTTGAGCTTGACTGCCGAGGACGGGGAGATCGAAGTTCGAATCTCGGTCGGGTGAACTGGGGTGTGTGTGTTCCTAAATTGTTTTCCACTCTCCCTCCACGCAAATGCGGGTTCACTTCTTCTAATATCAACCTTCCCAATTTCTAATCCGTTAGCGTAATTAGTTCTTAAGCGTATAACCTTAACGGGTAGTAAGATAATAATAATAAGATAATAGTAGATAATAAATAAACTTTATAGTTACCTGCTTCGGTGGCCTCATGGTCTAAGGCGTCACTCTCGTGTTGGACTAGACTGCCGAAGACTGGTGGTTTCCCCTAAATGGTTTTCAACTCTCTCTCCACGCAAATTCGGGTGCACTTCCTCTAAATTAATCCTTCCTAATCTCTAACCCATAGTGTAATTAGTACATAGGCGTAAAACCCGAACGAACGGGTTGTATGTAAGACGCCTTGTTAAAAAAAAATTCTAAAAACTTTATAGTTACTAAATCAGATTAGACATTTCAAGGTGAGCCGGCGGTCTAGGGGTAAGGTGTCAGACTCCTATGCTGGCGGCCGGGGCTCAATCCTCGGTCCCGGCACAGATTTATCTGATTACCAAACCCTTCCTTCACCTCTGACAAGACATCTTCACCCTACCATTACACATTAGCGTAAGTGCGTATAACCCGAACGGGTAGTAAGACGCGGTGCTAGTAATAATAATAATAATAAGATATTTCAAATTTCCTTGACTTTCAAACTATATTGGAAGTCTAAAGTGGGCTTCTTATATAAATAAAGTGAGGGTTTGCGGTCTTCGGTTTGAGGTTCAGTCCGGTGATAATCATCGCACACTGTTTGGCCAGTCTTGCCACGTCTCCCAGCAAACAGTTCCCTCTTGCTTTCACCGGCACGGTCCAGATAATGGCGTGTTTTCGTTCCGACAGACAAACAAGACAGTTTTCCCTGGATCTTGTTCGTGCGCGCCCACAACGTGTGTTTGTCGGAAATTAGAGAGCGTCATACGTGACTCTGCTCAAGGTCGCCCGCCGCCAACTGATGACATTAGCTTCACTCCCGATAACGTCACGTGACGGTGTCCCGAGTTCGGATCCCGGCAGACTCAATGCACGCCTCGATAGTTCTCGATTCTTGGATCCTGCTTATGTTCAACCGCGCCTACTGTGGAGTAGTATCTTAGTTGGATAGAAGACCTTCCAGAAAATACATCCAATTATCGTTCTGTAAGGCCTTATTTCGTACCAGAAGCCTACTGTAGAGTAGTATCTTAGTTGGATAGAAGACCTTCCTTAAAATACATCCAATTATCGTTCTGTAAGGCCTTATTTCGTACCAGAAGCCTACTGTAGAGTAGTATCTTAGTTGGATAGAAGACCTTCCTTAAAATACATCTAATTATCGTTCTGTAAGGCCTTATTTCGTACCAGAAGCCTACTGTGGAGTAGTATCTTAGTTGGATAGAAGACCTTCCAGAAAATACATCCAATTATCGTTCTGTAAGACCATATTTCGTACCAGAAGCCTACTGTGGAGTAGTATCTTAGTTGGATAGAAGACCTTCCTGAAAATACATCATATTACGGTTCTTTGAGGCCCTTTATGCTATCTGAATACTGCTATACGGTAGGATTCTGGTACGAAATAAGGTCTTATTACCTAAATCAGAGTATACAAACAGGGTGTCTCAAATAAATCCTGCCCCAAACGCACATTATTTCAAAGTCTTGTGTTCTAAATGTGCTCTCACAGTAAAATAAACTCTTTTTTCCCTCCTGGTGGCGTGATCTGGTTGTAACTTGATATTGCCAGCGTCTTTGTAAGCAAAAGGATTGTCAAATTTTGCGTTAAACTGTCTTATATTTTCAATTTGAACATTTTCCCTCATTTGCGTCTGAGCCAGTAATCAAAGTGTACAAGTTTTTAATAAACCTAATCAAACAGTTTGTGGTGTTTTAAATGTTAGATTGAGCAACCCAATTTCTTAATTTTTTCATGGAAGGGCGAATTTCAATTCTCATTCGCCCACTTGTGTCAGGCTACATTTGTTATTTCTATTATCACCGCGTCTTACTACCTGTTCAGGTGATACGCATGCCTGATAACTACTCTAGTGAAGTAGGGATTAGGAAGGAAGCAATTTAGAGATAATTCACCCGCGTTTGCGTGGAAGAAGAGTGGGAAACCATTTAATAAAATCGCTCTCAATACTCCCGACCGGGATTTGAACCCGATTTCCTCATCAGGCCAGTCTAGCACGAGAGTGACGCCTTAGACCATTCGTCCACTGAAGAGGGTCCTCTGGCTACATCGAAAATTATGGTTCCCAGTTTTGGCAACATATTAATATATGACGGTATATACACTCGGGGTTGGGGCCATTTGCAAAATGTGGAGCCCCTTGGCCTTTTTACTTTCTCGCTATCTTACAGATAGAGAGAGTATTGTGATCGTCAAAAAAATCGAACTCATATTTTGGTGAATCTCGACATTTCATGACCCCCTAAATCCGAAAATGCGGTTTTTGAATTTCCGTCTGACTGTACCTCCAACTAGAGCCTAAACTATTTTACCGCTCGGGCTAAAACTTGGTATCCGGTGTTTTCATAGGGTTGCCCCGAGAGGTTTTTGGAATTGTATATCTAACCCTAAAATTAAGGGTAGTTTACTGAAGGGCAAAAAGAGAAAAAGTCGATTTTCTCAAAATCAGCTCGAACGATTTTGATTAAATTTCATTTCTAAACATTTATAACTATTATAAACAAAATTGCTACTCTCAATATTTCGGCAAAATGACTTTAAGGGCTCCGGTCTGATGCGTAAATTATCTATTTTTTTTATATCATCTCCTAAACTATTTGATATATGAAATTACTTATGATTACAAATATGTAGGTCTATTTATAATACAAATATTTTATTTGAAGCATATTTTTATAAAACCAATAACTTTCAAGCTCTCTCTCTCTCTCTCTCTCTATATATATATATATAAACTTTTCGAACACTAAAGGTAAAGTATTGCGACCGCAAAAGAAAGTCTAACCTGAAATGTTGATGGATGTCGACGTCTCAAGACCCCCCGAACCCTAAAAAGTGGTCTTTGCAATGCCGTCTGTCTGTGTGTCTGTTTAAACTTAAAATTAAGAATAGTTTAATAAAGGGCGAAAAGATAAAAAATCGATTTTCTCAAAATCGGCTCTAATGTTGATTAAAACTCGTATCTATGGGTTGATTAAGATTATAAATAAACCGGTTATTTTCATTTTCCCATGAAAATGACTTTTAGGGTATTTTACAGAAGCAGAAACTTCCGTATGCCTGCAACTATTTGAGATAATAAATAACTTTTCACTGCAAAATTGTAGTACTATTAAAAATAAAAATAAACTTTTATATGAAATATATTTTTATAAAACCAACAGTTTCTGAGATATTGGCAAAAATTTTAATACAATTTTGTGAGCTTTAGTTGCAAAGAGATACTACTTAAGTTTTAACGCAATAATTATCCAATTCCATAGAGTAATTAAATATAAGTCTCTAAAAGTTTATTGTTGTTTTTCCTTAAACCTCTTAGGATAAATGTTTGTACAACAATGATCTATCTCCATTTTATACTCAATATTCAATATTTACATTTGATTGGTCAAAATTTATAAACGAGGAATTTAATAGCATTGCGATGGCATGAAGATTTGCAACACCTAATAAAATGTCGAAAATTTTAAACGGGAGTTGAAATTTTAATACAAAGTGTTGACCCTTGTGGATCCAATATTGATCTTTTGTATCGGTCCAAACATACAAATGAGGACATTAATTCTTTAAAAAGGGTGACCTGGCGGTCTAGGGGTAAGGTGTCAGACTTCTATGCTGGCGGCCGGGGTTCAATCCTCGGTCCCGGCACAGATTTATCTGATTGCCAAACCCTTCCATCACCTCTGACAAGACATCTTGTGAATGTGTGGAATGCCAGGCCTCCACCGTGGTTCGGATTCCACGTTAAACTGTAGGTCCTCTATTTCATCTCACAATCACCCTACCATTACACATTAGCGTAAGTGCGTACAACCCGAACGGGTAGTAAGACGCGGTGATAATAATAATAATAATAATTCTTTAAAAATAAAATTATAAAATTTTAAACCAGGACTCAGAAAATGTCTTACATATAGTGCAATTTATGCTTGGGTTTGCTAGTGTATATTATTTCGTTTCACATATATTACGAGTTTTGAGTAAATATCTCCATTTTCAAACAATAGAGCAAGAAACTCCACGCGGAGTTCCGAGCCATTTATTTTTAAAATTTGTAACAAGGGGAAAAAAAGGACCTACCGCAATAAAGGCACAAAATGAAATATTATCAAAAATAGGTATTAAGTACTGACACCCTTATTTAATCTGAGCATTTATCCCTACCAATTGAATCTTTTTTAAGAGTTCCCGGTTTTGATCCATTAAAATTAACAGCTAATTCCTTTTATTGGTTCCAGTTTGACTCCCTGGGTGCAATTTAATGTTCGTTTATGCTCGTTATAAACACTATTAATTTATAACATTTCAGATACAATTATTGTAATTTAATCCGGCCCTGGATCCATAGCTCTTAGAAGTGTGTGATGTTTGTCTCTGACCGACATAACTACCGTGGAGTGACGCTGAAGTGGTGTCTGTTGCAGGGAAGAAGTGCAGGAACACAGCGTCAGATGGGGTGCAAGCTTCGAGTTCGTGTGCAAGATGAGTGCTAACGCTTCCACTGGCATCCTGGACCCTTGCATCCTCAGGGTGTCTGTCAGGAAGGTTAGTACACACTATTATATCCTTGTAACATCAGGGTGTCTGTCAGGAAGGTTAGTATACACTGTTATATCCTTGTAGCCTAAGGGTGTCTGTCAGGAGGGCTAGTACACTCTGTTATATCCTTGTAATCTCAGGGTGTCTGTCAGGAAGGTTAGTATACACTGTTATATCCTTGCATCCTCAGGGGGTCTGTCAGGAAGGTTAGTATACACTGTTATATCCTTGTAATCTCAGGGTATCTTGTCAGGAAGGTTTTTCAGGAAGGTTAGTACACACTGTTATATCCTTGCATCCTCAGGGGGTCTGTCAGGAAGGTTAGTATACACTGTTATATCCTTGTAATCTCAGGGTGTCTGTCAGGAAGGTTAGTATACACTGTTATATCCTTGTAACATCAGGGTGTCTGTCAGGGTGGTAACAGTAGTAATGTTTAATGTGTACATGGTTTTATATTAACTTTATCCGGTTCTTCATTTTGGAGCAAATTCCTTTCTTTCAAACATATTTACCGCGGTAATATTCTTGTTGACAACATGAGGCGAAATGTCTGCCACTGACTCACTCCATAAGTAAACAAACCTTATCTCTTTACATTTCTTACAGAACCACTTTTTAACTATGTTTTAACTACACGTTCATCACCAGATAACTGACTACAAATAATTCAAATATACATATAGCTAAAACTAAGAAGAATCTCACCGAGATTCGCCTGGATAATTGTTGGTGAACCTAATCCCCCATGGTCACTCTCTCCGTGCGACTTGACTTGCTCACAAGTTTTTAAATAGACTGTAACCAGCACAGCTGAGCACGTGGACTAAGGTGCTATCCTTGCTTCTTTTGGTTTGCTGGTGACCAAGGATTAAGGATTAAAATTCTGGCTGGATACATTGAAGTGTTTTTTCCTCCATAAATTTCCTCCCTCTCTCCCTCCATTCAAATGCGGGCCACTTTCTCTGAAATAACTTCCTAATTCCTAACATATTATGATTATCGTACTTAGTACATTATTTGTATAAATAATCCAAACGGCTAGTGAGGCGCGGTAGTAGCTAGCACGCCCACCTGTCACAGGGTGGGATTGGGTGAATTTGATTACGTGACCACGCCCCCCCCTTTCTGATTGGTTGTTGGTTTTCCCTCTCCCCTCCTCCTGACCCCTTTCCAGTGTTCCTAACTTGTTTATTCTTGTCTCATTTGTTTTTTATTTTTGTTCATTGCTTTTTTATATGTGCTCAATGGTTATTTATGTATGCTCATTGCTTTTTTATTTGTGCTCATTGGTTATTTATATCTGGTTAGGATTCGGACGGCCCGTTGGAGTTTTTTAATTGGTGTGGGGAGTTTATTGTCGTAGGATTGGGACGGGGCGTTTGAGTTTTTTATTTATTTATTGGCGTGCAGTCCACGGTGTCGGACGCTCCTCCTTCGGCATCGCTAGTGAGCGCTGGGAGCATCTTCTCTGGCCGGCCGCTTATCGAAGAATGTGACCACCGAGCAGCTGACAGTGTATCACTGCCGTAAGACCCCCTTTTACTTCCCCTCACTCCCCTCTCCTTCAAGGCATGTGTTGCAACCCCTTATGTGGTAATGAGTTTTCCCGATGTCGCAACCCCTATGTAGTAATGGGTTTTCCCTGAGGACTGGTACTAGCTTGGCGGCTTGACAAGACAGGAATAGAACACGACCTTGAATGATGCAATGGGTTTTCCCTGATGACTGGCGCCAGTTTGGTGGCTTGACAAGACAGGAATAGATCGTGACCTTGAAACCGTGAGTTAAGTCATCGACTCTGGCAACCTTCCTCTCGGTGATGGGTTTTCCCGATGACGTCATCGAACTGTCGCAACCCTGATGACTGCCGCCAGTTTGGTGGCTCGACAAGAATAGATCTTGACCTTGAAACCGTGAGCTAGTACAAGAGGTCATTGACCCTGTTCATGTTTGGTGCCAGTTTGTCGCCTCGACGAGTTGAGACTCGTATCTGGTTACCCTACGTGTAAGGGAGAGAAAGTTTTTTGTGTGAATAAAATACGATAGTACAAAACATGTATTTATTATACTTTAAAGGTTTTACAGACATAAATTAAAGGTTTCACAGGCCTACATTAAAGGTTTTACAAACATACATTAAAGATTTCACAGACATACATAATATTTACTATACACTTTTACAGAAATGACGCATATATTCGTTCATTCGTTTTTCTACAGTATCTCTTAGATGTTTTGGTAAAATTGTTTTTAGTTCACAATCCAGCATGTGATAGTCTAAACCGACGACTTGATGTATATAGTAGGTAGCACTGTTAAGATCCAGGTTTCTGATATGCGTTTCCACTGTAGGCTGTTCGAGGTCAACGACATCCGCTGATTCTGTTAGCGTGTCGCATACATTCACGGCGATTGTGTCGATCAAATCTTTGCAATACCGGGCGACGGCTGTCGACCACATATCCTGTCGGTCGACGGTGACGTTGATGAAATTCCCACACCTCGCAAAGACGAGCCCAGCTAGATGCTAAATAGTTGACCCGTTTGAGTCCGGCGTCTTGTTTCTCGCTTATG
This sequence comes from Timema douglasi, assembly GCA_901482245.1. Taxonomy (NCBI): domain Eukaryota; kingdom Metazoa; phylum Arthropoda; class Insecta; order Phasmatodea; family Timematidae; genus Timema; species Timema douglasi. The sequence continues at coordinate 5,047 of CABEEJ010010749.1, read as the reverse complement.
ACGACCATATGGTCACCGCACATGCGTCTCAGAGAGATTTCATCATTAGTCAGACTAATCTTCTGAGGAGGTTGCGTGTTGCTGAAAAACTTTGATATGACCGACCTGTAGTTGCCCAGTTATTGCCACACTGTACGGTTAAACACCACACAATTATCTCCGCATTTTTCTATCTGGACATAGGGCGTACATTTGTTCTTGACGCTCATGCCTACAATGACTCGTTTGTTGTCGACTTCGTCCAGTGGAAACAAAGTGTTGAAAATACTGGTGACTTGCGAGCGGCTTCACCTGCTTTGCTTTGCGGGCGCTAACGTCTTGACCTTCCATGATGTTTGATCGCTTTGACGACTGTCACGGTTATGGACGGCACGCCGTTGGGATGCCCTTTTATAGGCGCACGCTGATTGGACGCAGCCTCTTGAGGAGCGGCAGGACCCTACATTCTTGAAAAATGGGTTGTAATATCTCACCACTTTAACGTCGTTGCCTACATGATTGGTGGGCGAGAATAGGGTTAGGAAAGTTTTCACTGGAATGTTCTGGGTGCGATAGAGAAGATACACGAGACAGTAATGGTTGCAAACGTCCGAAGCTAAGCTTTGCAGTTGTAGCGTGCTATGAGATGTGCGGGAAGTGTTTTTGCGTACAAATGCCAGCTGTGACTTTATACGAGGTGGAAGACCATAACTGTCAAAATATTCTCCCACACCGTTCTTATCGATAAAGATGGCGTTCCAGTCTCGGTGTGGGGATCCGTGTTGATGACGAGAGCGGCAGATCGCGCTATTCTTGCTGATAGTTGATCAGCAGGGAAAACACCTGACCATACAGAACGGAACCACGTGTTTGTTTTCAGCGCACGTCTTATGGTGTGCGTGTCCATCTTCAATCATCCAATCTTGAAGTCCCCAAACGATGGAAGCCGAACAGAAATTCCATACAGAACTATGTGCCATGAAGATGGTGCGGCCCATTTTAAGTGTTTTCAAATACGAGCAATCCCTTTTGTGCAGATCTACGACGGGCGTAGGCGTGTATTTGGCTAGAAACCTTCTCTTTTCTGCTCCCTTGACGTAGACGGTTTCTGCACGCGTTGCGGCAGGGGAGATGAATTCGAGCAGGCTGTAATCCACACCACCGCTATCCCAGGGAATACCGCGCAGTTTGTTGACGATATAGTCGGCTTGCTTTTTAGCAGCGGCTGAAAGTTCCTCAATAGCCTTCGGGGTTTTTAACACCCAATTTTGAAGTAATGTACCGCATACAGTTAAAACACCCAGTTCTTTGACAATACACTCTTTGTTGTCGCCGACGAATCTCTGGAAATCCACAATGACGTCCATTATTTAAATGACGAGTGTAAGGGGCGGGAAGTCGCTTATATTAACTCCCATAATCAGTCACGACGTTTCTGTCCTTGTCGATGGGGATGATGTTGGCTAACTTCCCGTACACAATACATTTGACGGTTTTGGTGAGAGCTCTGGTGAAGCTCACTTCGATGCTCAGAGAGCCATGCCTCGTCAAATTCCAATGCAATATCATTTGGGTGGACAGCTTAGTTGTGAGATCGAAAGCCATGAGATGATATCCCTTATCCCTTAGGGAAGGCTTCTCGTGTTATGTCGCTAACTTAGTTCATAAAATGGATACCCGTTCCAGAAACAGTGTGTGGTAGGATATGACATAGTTGCCGTTTGAAAAATTGGCCTGTAATGGTTTCGACGGCACTTGTTCCCCGTCCACGTATATCGAGAAATGGTTCACTTCGTAGGTTTGTAAGTTAAACGGGTTCTTGGTGACGTCTCCGTTGAACACCGCGTTTGACACAAATCCCATGATGCATCGTTTGGGTAACTGTTCGTTGAACACGTCCAGTGATTTCCCTTGCACACCCATAGGAATAGTGCAGGAGTAAGCATAAATAATAGCTTTGGCCGGTTTCAAATTTCAACCGTGCGCAAATGATGTTACATCACTAATTTTATTATTCTGTCTCTCTCATTTGGCAAATATATCTATATGGTGTTGGAGGGTTCAATTTCCCCCATAGTGTTTAGTTGTCAATGACGCGAAAATGTGGGTCCACATCTTGCCTTGTAACATAAGGAGGTAGGGGGTCAAGTCCCTTAGAGGACAACAAACACTAATTACTTCACATTTCAAACCCTGGCAAATGCTGTTACACAATTCACCTGGTCTAAATCAGCTTTAATCTCACGCTTGCCTGAAGAGCTTAGTTCGAATCCCTGTTGTGCGTGTGTACTGAGGCCGATCCTTGGGAGCAATCTACCGTCACAATGCATTTTATAAGAATTTTTATGTACTTGTATCGATGGTCGCATGGTCTATGGCGTCACTAGATGGCCGATGACAGAGTGATCGATATTTGAAGCAAATGCGGGTGCACATTCTACCTGGTCGACCGGCCAGATAGTGGGAGATGCAGGAAGTACGGCTGTTCTTACAGACATTAGTTGTGCTAAAGATATCTAGGTTCGAATCCCGGTGTGCACGCCGTCTAAATGTCAGGCTCCTGGCGGGGGAAAATTGAATCATTGGTCCAAAAGTGGGCTTTAGAAAGCACATCTGAACCTGCGACCTTCAGAAGGCCACGACCGATGTGCCAAGTGGTCTTGGGGCTGGAGGGGTGGAAAGCACATCTGAACCAGCGACCTTCAGGAGGCCACGACCGATGCACAAGTGGCCTTGGGGGTCCATGACTCTTCAACAAGGTCGTTGCCACCCTCTTTCAAAATTTATAACAAGTTACTCTTGTTGCGACATCTGACGACCCCCACTTAGGAAGGGTATGACGAAGTGAGGGGGGAGGTGAAGTGAACAGAGCCTTGTGAGAAGGAGAAGTCAGTGTAACTTAGTTCGTTCGTGGTGATGTAAGGAGTGGGGGAAAAGCGAAAAGGGCCTTACGGCCGGGAACCATTTCTCACACTCTTCGCTAAGCAGCCGGCCAGAGAAGATGCTCCAAGCGCTCACTAGCGATGCCGAAAGAGGAGCGCACGGTGGCATGGACTGCACGCCAGTAAATAAATAAAAAACCTCCAACGCCTTGTCCCAATATTACGACAATAAACTCCCCACACCAATAAAAAAACATTAATGGGCTGTGCGAATCCTACCCAGACATAAATAACCAATTAGCACAAAAAAGCAATGAGCATATATAAATAACCATTGAGCACACACAAAAAAGCAATGAACACAAATAAAACACAAATGAGACAAGAATAAACAAGTTTGGAATACTGGAAAGGGGGTTAGGAGGAGGGGAGGGAAAAACCAACAGCCAATCAAAGAGTGAGTGGGGCGTGATCACGTGATAAAATTCAGCCAATCCCATCCTGTGACAGGTGGGCGTGCTAGCTACTCGCGGAGTTAAAAAACCCATCTAAATTAGTAAAAATACGAGAGATATTTTAACATTGAGGCTTGACATCCAACAAAACTAAACATGTTCCAAAACTTAGGTCTCTTTCAAGGAGTGGGTTATAGAGACCACAGGTTGGTAACTGGGCAGATAAATTATAGCAAAGTTAACATTAAATAATTCTACGCACCGCCCGCCATAACTATACATTTCCTGGATGGAATCGCTTTTAAAATTTATGCCACCATTTGAAAAACGAATTACATCGGGAAGAGTGGCTAATTACGGTGGAATTATTTAATACCACGATTTATTTTGCAAATTTGTACAAACAAAACGAAAATAATAATAGTAGTAGATTTTAACCATTAAGGTAAGCGCAATCACACCCCGATTAAAGCGGGCAGTAAATTGATGAAGGGTAGAGGGGGTTGGGGTGTGACCGCGACATATTTTAATATTGATCGCTCGTGGACACAGACTGTAACGTTTTATTGTTCACAGTTCGTGGTTCGCGGAGGGCGCCACAGTTTGTTATGACACGGACTCGCTACACGCGGGGATAATTAGTTCCTTGTGGAAATGTATTGTCAGTCTATAATTGGAACAACTTAAGTTCTTGATGAAGTGTTTATTCAGCGTCTTTGCTGTATTGGACAAGGTGAATATGCGATCAGATATCACTTCTTGGTGAACTGGCATGATTAAAATGGGATTGGATCTAGTGACCGGACCGGAGTTATTACGGCCCTGACTCAAATTCGGTGATTAATAAAAAAAACGTTTTCTCTTGACGAAGGCGAGTCCTGACTGCTCGGTGACTATTACACGAATATGCCACCAGGGTTGTTTATGAAAACCTGTCTTCTAGAATATTCTAGTACCGGGATGCTTTCGTCCCTTGTCCCTCCCCCTTGGCCTCCGGGAAGATTTTGCCTGGGTGGCCGATCGAGAGAGACATGTATGTTGCATCACATTGATATTTACTGCGAAATATAATATTTAGTAAATTATTTAAATATTATTACGTTGGATTAGATCTCATCTCTATTAATTGATCAAAATGAATGTGTAAAATATAATCGTTACAGGATGGTCCACAATGAGGGTTCCCAAACTTTTTAGATCGAGGGAGCTTTTGAAAAAAATCATTCTGAAGCTCTCATACAATACTTAACATTAATATTATATACCTTCAAAACGACTGTTAAATTTTACAAGCATAAAAATATCAAACAAAGGGAAAGCATCATCACACATTCTGGCAGCACCTTTGGCTAATCTCGGTCCTTTCTTGAGATTTGAAAAACTTGACAATCCTAATTACTCATGCTAATTTATATTGTGAAAAACAAATCAATAATATTCTAAAATCGCCTCACAGAGCACGATATAGTCACGGCATACAGCCACGGCTCACGGAGCCCGAAATAGCCACGGTTCGCGGAGCAAGATATAGCATGATATATTATTATTATTATTATTAGCACCGCGTCTTACTACCCGTTAGGGTTATACGCACTTAAGCTAATGTGTAATGGTAGGATGATTGTGAGATGAAATAGAGGACCTTCAGTTTAACGTGGGATCCGAACCACGGTGGAGGCCTGGCATTCCCCACATTCACAAGTTGTCTTGTCAGAGGTGAAGGAAGGGTTT
>CABEEJ010010748.1:0-13176 GCA_901482245.1 Timema douglasi | reverse complement strand
GTAAACCAGGTGTTTCTAAAATAGTTACACCACTAATTTGATCAATAAATCACCAATATTTTATTATAATATTACTACGTATTGGGTGTTACTCGTTTAGCCGTTTATTAAATGTTTCCCAGGAGGCACTTCGGGGAAGAGAGTAACGTCACCTCCCATCTATAACTATTTTTAAATAAAATATTTTACTTAGATAAAGCTGTGCTGTTTCACCTGATGAAATCAGGCCATGATACTCACAAGTACTCGAGCTATTTACGTAATAAAATATAAAGGGTGAATTTTTTTAAATGTCTCCATTGGTGAACAAATTTGTCTTATTTTGTAGCGACCATATGCATTAATACCGCAACCATTATCTAAAATATATTGTTTGTCATCTCCTGGTGAAAGTGCAAGTTTATTCAAATAGATACTATATAATTTATGTTTCTCACTTCTTATCATATACATATTGGCGTAGTGTAAGATCCTCGGCTTTAAATTTTTTTTATAATGAGCATGTTTAATTTTATTTTTGAGAGTTGTTTTTGACACACCTTTAACTACTTTTTTCTCATCTAGACTCTCCTTTTTAATGGAGTAAATCTTCGGTCGAAATCCCACAAATTCTCGAATACACTCCCCATTCATCTCATCCTTCATTTTACCCAAAGCTTTTTCATTGCACGCACTGTGTAAAAAATGTATTTCTGGATAGTCTGAAGCGTCGAATCGATCTATATTATCAAACATATCCACATACACATTTTTTGTTTTCAGTTTGTAGCAGAGGAAGTCTGTGTCTGTGAATAAGAGCTTTGCATTTTGTCCATATTTCCTCTTAACATAATTATAATGAAAGTTATACATGATAACCTTGCTTATATATAAGATTGCGAAGCCCGCATAGATAGGCTTATTCAAAAGTAGACTTATTTTTCTCATGTGAACCCCAACTACCTTTACCGTGAATATTGTATAAGCAATAAATGCTGGTGAAGCAATACTTATTTAGTAAGTGAACATTTACAGGATGTCTTTGATTCCCCATTTACTTTCGGAATACTGCATTGTTCATGAGTTTGAAAAAGCCCTTCTCAAGCCCATTTAATGCATTTTTTCGTCAGGATGTATTAAAATCAATATATGGCTTCAACCAAGCGCTCTGATTGAAAGTTAGGACTCGATGAATCATTTGAAGCTTCATACCCATGTAAATATACAGTTTTAAATGGCGGTAGTGTACCACATAATTTTGTTTACTGTTTAGGTTGGGCACTAGCTTTTCTGTTTTCCCGCCAGTGGGAGAGTTCAGCTTGGATTGTATATACTTAGAGAATGGGGATAACATCTCAGGAGTAACTATGACTTTTTCAGGAGAAAGTGGATAGTCACTGTGCTTGTCATGAATTTCTTCCGGGTACTCTAGATCTACATCTAATAAATAACCCACAGGGCTACCATCAACAACTGAAATTATATTGAGCTCTGCTATTTTAGTCTTGTTCAACCACCTAGAATTACTCTGAGGAAGGCAATCAGACATAACAGCTCCGTATAGATTATTACAATCCCAGTTTGTAATGTACTTCACCTCATTTTCAGGGTTAAAATATATTATATCGGGGTTGTTTGATTCGGAAAGTATATTAGAAATCATAGACACAACACCCCGTATCCCTTTTTCAATGAATAAATGCATTTCAATATCAGTTAATAGCTCCAACTCAATCTTGGTCATCTTTAACTATGCCGCCCATGCTATTTCAGGGTTTGTGAAAAAATGTAGACAGTCTAATTTATAGTGCATATATTTTGATAATCTTCCATAGTGTTCATTTCAAAGTTTTCCCACACAGTTTTAGCATGAGCGTAGTCACTTTCTGAAATATGTTCTTGGTGAATTTAATTATAGAATGCTGACTTTGGTGGTAATTGACTATCTTTCAGTTTGCTGCTGCAAGCCATGTTGTTATAAGGGAACACACCTTTTGGTAGCAGTAGATCTACTTTATCGAAAGGGATATTTTCATGGAGTATTTTAAATTGAGTTTTACCAACATGCAACAAATTTTCAAAAATTTGTCAAGAGATATGCTTAAAAACAGGAACGAGGCAATACATTGAAAATAACCAAGACTGAATGAGATATACTTTTCCATATTGTTTAGAATACGTGATATTCTTCTGTCTGTAAACTTTCCAATTTTCTGCATGATAATATGGGCGTCATAATTTTTAAAATTGTGTAAAATGACGGGTATTCTCTTGGTATATTGAAATTTAATATTGTACTTACTATGAGATGCACCCCGATAAGCTCCACTGAGATGACAGTGGTCACGGATGCGGTCTTGACCAATCTCCTTCTCGCAGATACTACATAAAGTCCGTACACCGTAGGAATGGTTTTCTGAAAGGCCTTTTTCCCTAACAGAAATCTATTATATAGTATGATATTTGTAGGAAAAAAGACCTTTCAGAGAGTAATTCCTACCGTGAATGGAGTATACGCCTGCTGAAATAAATTCATTTTCTTGTTCAGGGGTGATGCGCATAGGGACAACATTTTTCTTCATCTCGATGATCATGATTTCTTCTTCAACAAGTTTATGAAGAAACATATCCATAACATTTTCACCACTATAGACAACAGGAGGTTTCACACATTTATCTTCCGAATCGACGAATACATATGCAAATCCTGATGGTTTATGCTTCGTCATTTTTGTAGTTGATGAGTGATTGGGGTTAGGTGCACACTCTGATATTTTAATATTAAAGCACTCCAAATCTGTATAAATCACATACGGGATTTTTAGCATATGTTTATGTGTCGAAAATTTCAATATTTTATCCTCTCCCTTAGGCATCTGTATCTTCTGAACATAAAAATCTGCACACCGCTCACTATGCTCATCCCTGAGATTTTTCTTGGAAAATCTATGCAAACAATAGATATTCATATTTGAATTTACCTTCACCGAGTGACATTCGAGTAGTAGTGAAATATTTTTATAGTAAATGGTTTATATATTTTCTCTTTTAAATAAGGCTTAGCATATGCGGGTAAACTTACCCCTTACACATATATACTCTCCTTATCCTACCCCATTATTGTAACTAAATTATTGTATGAGTAGTGATAGCTACAATTTTTTTCTAATACTTATAATTTCTCAATGTCTTGTGCTATCCCGTACATATAAGTACCAATTTTCCACACTAGATGGCATATAATGAAATTTATTAAGAAATGAATAGACCTATATGTTTGACGTATCATAATAATTTATTCGTAAATAGCGATATAGTGAAGGATTAACACAGTAACTCATGTGCTACCCATACACTATTTACCATATTTATTGATTTTTTTCCTAAGTGTGCCATTTGGAGGTGAAATAATTGTTTACACACATGTTCTGTTACTCGCAGACAAATAATGTTTTATAATTCGATACAAGGCCTTTGAATTTCAGTGTCGACACTGATCAATACTTTTCTTGTGTGAAAAAGTAAATATGTAAATAGTGATAAGTAAGAAAAAATAAAAATACTAAAGAAAGAAAGTGACCCACTGGCTCCATGCGAAGGATTAATGTGGGAGAAAGTGATCCAACTTCGTAATGTGGATGATCAATGCTAAAACTCTAAAATATGGTTAACCCCCAAAATAATATTTCCCGATCTGCCACTGATCAATGCTTTTCTTATATGTAAAAGTGACCCACCAGATCTATGCGAAGGATCAATGTGGGAGAAAGTGACCTAACTTCGTAATGTGGAGGATAAATTTTATTCTTATGGGAGAAAGTGATCTGGAACTGTCATTTCACCCTCTACTGACGTAGTACTAAAAGAAAAGATTAAGAGAAAGATGAGATTAGAAAGAAAAATTATACAAATAATGGATGAATTTAAGGGGGGAAAAAACTTATGTGAGCTGAAAGAGGAGGCAGAGGACAGGTTGTATTGATGGACTAAGTTCACTGACAAAAGGAATGGACATGTTGTAGGACAACTTGGCTTTAGATGAATGTTCGCCCAGTCGCCTTAAGAAACTCTCGCCTGTCCCTGAGGTCCATTGCAAGCCAGTGTAGCGTGCGGCCAGAGAGTGCAGATCCGATTTTAATCTCGCGACCAGCTGCTCCAAGGGAAAGATTCATAAGATCAGAAAAGACGGGCCCGGGACCATTTGAGCGCGTGCCTTCTACAAGAGTGAGGATAAGNGGGGGGAGACAGGGTTTTCATTAGGCCCCTCTACCATTTTCTCCATCTCTCAAGCTTCTCTTGATTTCCTCTGTCGGGTTCTCTCTCGATTTACTGGTCTCTTTTCAACCCTGTTCTGTCTACAAATTGGTCTCTTTCTTGTTCCTTTATGTTTATCCTACTTTTTTTTAAAAATCCATCCTCTTCTTTTTACACATTTTTAGTATTTGAATCTCATTTTTACTCTTGCGAAACTTTTTACTTAACTTTATTTGTGTGGTTTTTTTTTCCTAAATATTTTCCTTACCAAATTACAGTACTATTTTCATATGGAGAGCCGTTTATCAATTACAAATATAGTGTTTTGTGACCAAAAATAATATATAGCATCCTCACGAATTTATTAATGATATTTTAGTGGTATTGATACTATTTATAAAAATGACCGCTGCAAATAGAATTACTAATTTATGAATGCGTGAAAGTATAACTAATAACTTTTCTACTAGCAAGATAAAGCCCTTCCTATGAAAATTTTACCTTATCTTTTGATGTATTCACTGATATATTATAATAATACTTGTCTTCTATCAACCTTACTTTTAGGGGGTTAAAAAAAATATTTTATCATTCTCTAATATTTTATTAATTTCAGATCATGTAATTTATTGAGAAAATAATATTTTTCTTACAAAATTAGGTTTATTGAATAGTTTTATTTTTATTGCAAGCAATAAAATAAACTCTAGAGAAAATTAGAATAGGTTTAAGCTAAACAAAGTTTAAATCAAATAGATGGTACGGTGCAATGTTCAGGTTTTATTATTCCTTTAATTAAATTATATTTATAAATCGCAAGATATGTGATAATAATTTATGGATAGTTTCGCATATACGTAATGGCAAAAAGAGCATTACATTTCACAAAGAGCTCAAGGCAATTTACCATTTCATTTGGCGTGGAAATGCAGAGCCGTGGGAACAAACGGTTATCTTCAAGAATTTTTATTGTTTTGTAATACTCTTTTCGGAAACGGTTTGTTCAAGAATATAAGCGTGGTGATTATTATATACTTTTTAAATACACACCTTCTCTTTAATTTTATCAATGATCAAATATTGATAAAATTTACATTTTTCAATAAAAAACTGTTGGCTTCATAACCAAAATAATAAAATGTAACAATTAATAAACATCGATACATTATCTTAGAAGGCGTGTTGAAAATATTAACATAAAAATTTTACTCGTTCTCGAGAAAAGTGATATTTCCAAACGTGTGATTTTTCCGCAAGACCTGTTCGGTAGCTAGCGCCATCTACGGTTTCCGTAATCCATCTGTTCTTGTTGGCGCGGAAGGATACTTTGGTCGGTTGTGAAGCCACACCACGCCTTTCACCCTTCCGCACAACCATCCCACAAAATAGGTTTTAGACTTACCACTCGACAGGAACAAAGGCCTTAAACAAAACATTATACACTCTGTTTACTAACACCGCGTCTTAGAACTTATTCGGATTATACGCATATGTAATAACTACCCTAATTTTTTATGAATAAGTAAGATTGAATTTAAAAGAATTGTACAAGCATTATCGTAGAGGGAAAGTGTAAAAACATTTTGTACAAACCACCCACAGTTGGTACACTTGACTGGCATTCAAACTCCGATCTCCCTGATATTGGCAGTCTAGTTAAGCACGCAAGTGACATCTTAGAACTTGCGGCAACCGAAGCAGGTAATACACACTGTTAAAGGAACATAACGATTAAAAGTAACATCTCTGTTCGACAAAGAAAATATTAGTCAATTTTACAGACTACAGTTTTTTAAAAAAATAGGATGATAGCTCATAAAATAAAAAAACATATTTTGAATAAAATTTTGTAATGTTTAAAATGTTGAATACAACTTTGCAATTAAAAGTTATTTATTATCTCAGATGATTGCTGACATATGATAAAAACTAGAAATATCATACTTTGTAAAGTCCCGTCTAAGTTATTTTCCCTGAAAATTAGATGAACCATTTAATTTATCGAATTAAACAGTGCCGGAGTACGAAGATTAATCAAAACCGTTTAATGGATTACAAGAAAATCAATTTTGATCCCTTCTTGACCTCGAGTAAATTAATTTAAATTTTATTTTTGTAGCAAGATATAAAATAGCATATAAATCCTCAGGGAAAACTTATTAAAATTTTAGATATCAATGTTTATCTAGCCCGATCTGTATAATGATTTTTGCTCCAGGTCCAGATACAAACACACAGAGAGACGGCATTATACAAACCATTTATTTTATTTCAGGGAAATTATCAAATCAAATTATTAAAATAAATTAACTGAATTAAATTCATCTCTTAAAAAACTAGATACCTTAATAATCGAATGGTTTATCACCTCTAATATTAAATTTAAAATAATGGTTAAACATTAAAAATCATATAATATTAACTCATCAAATCGAGATAAATAAAACTATTATTAATATACCAACCCACCCTGATACAAAAGGTACAACTAATTAAATTTGCTTATAATCAAAAAACTTATAAAAATATTTCAAATTATATTTCACAACATAATTAACTATAAATCAAATTATTATTTCAATAAAAATTATACTAAAACTATTTAAAGATACTTCTTAGATATTTAATTAAACACTTAATAAAAACTAAACTAATTCTATCAAAATAAATTGAATTACACAACTATCTCACCAGTGTAAATGGTACGCTTTTTAAAATCAAGCTCTAATTTTGAAGTTACTTTCTAGATACACTTTCCAGTACATCTACTTTGTTACAACTTATCTCAACTTAATAATGAGAGCCACGGGCGATATGTACATATCTTAGAGCAAAATCAACTCAAAATATTTATTAAATTTACTATTAAATCTGTTATTAAACTGATTACACATTTACATCATTTTCGTCTATTCAACCTTTAACATTCATTTTATTTCTTATTGTAGTCTTTGTTATTATAGCATGATTTCAGGGAGTCATGAAACTTTAATATCTATCAAAATATTATATTTTTTTTATTTGTTAGAAAGTAATATATAATATTTAATCAATCTTATTCCAAAATTAAAATTTAATCTATTGAGCAAAGAATTAAAAGGAAATGAAATACCCATCTTGATAGCATTAGATTTTATTTTACAATGTATAACAAAGAGTTTTCATCTGTTCATTGGATACGTTTATTTGAAAACTAGAAACTCAAATCACATTTATTTACAGACCCAGCACCCATATTTTACACGAATAAATAAAGCTGAATATATTATTAAACCACGACGAAGTAGATCCAAAAATATATATTATCACTTCATATTTCTATATTTCAAAAATTACTACTAATAAATATAATTTCCTTCTAATAAACCACAACGAAGTAAATCCCAAAACATATATTATCACTTCATAATTCTATATTTCAAAACTTACTACTAATAAATATAATTTCCTTCCAATAAAGTGACAAACACAGATATCGTGTTTATCCATAAACACATTTACAAAATGTATTGATTAGTAATATACTGTACGTATACATGTGTACGTTTCAAATAAAGAAGTACTTGAGACTATGGTCAAATGGTCTATAGCGTTGGAATTTCAAGAGTTTGAATTGCTTGTTAAGGGGAGATTTATGTTCCAGTCTTTGTCAGGTGTACCAACGCTTTATACATCGTTAGCCACTCAGAATAATAAAATAATGTGACGAACTTCTGTGCTGGGGTTTGGGGTTCAATCCTCGGTCCCGGCACAGATTTATCAGATTACCAAACCCTTCCTTCGCCTCTGACAAGACATCTTATGAATGTGGGGAATGCCAGGCCACAACCGTGGTTCGGATTCCACGTTAAACTGTAGGTCCTCCATTTAATCTCACAATCATCTTACCATTACATATTAGCGTAAGTGTGTGTAACCCGAACGGGTAGTAAGATGCGGTGCTAATAATAATAATAATAAATTAATAATAATAGGGATCACCATAGAGACAAAGGACCGTATATATATATATATATGAGCTTATGAAGTCTGACAATCTTCAATTTGGCCTAAACTGCCTTTTTTCGTATAGTGAGAGATTGGTTGACACCAAAAACTAATATAAATTTACAGAAGGGTGCAAACTATAAGTATTATACTCTTCATTATGAATATATAAATATAATATATAACATATTTTAAATGTTTTTATTTAAATTATATCATTAGAAGTATATAAAAAATGTATTAAATGACTTTCGAAAATGTCCTCAAATAAGGTCACCGAGTTTAAATTACTTGTTTTCCCATCACTTCGACTATAAAGTTGTGGTATGTCACAACTTTTACGGCCAAATTAAAGCTCATCTCATTTTAGGAGGAGTGTACTACATACCTAACTCTGTTGTTTTTAAGTCATTTGGACCCTCGTATAAAGTTCAAGCGCTGCACATAAAATTAAGTTCTTTAATGAGTTCTCCACTGGACACGATGAAGCCTAAAACCTTAACACATAGTTTACTTCGTAATTACAGTTTAGTGACGTGGTATTTGTTTCTAACTTTTCTCCTAGTTGACCTCTCTCTCCCTCTTAGGTCCATTTCATTCTATCCCCGCTTCCTTCTTTACCCTTTCTTTTATTCTACCATTCGTTCACAATGCTTTTATAAATATAAAACGATAGAAAATTATTATATCCGAACAGAACGTCAAAATTTTAAATCCAGATCAAGTGTGATGGAATTTTTAAATTTACCAAATTTTTCCCCAAGTGAATAAATAAGGTACATATTATTCAAATTCAATATCTTAATCCCGTTCTCTCAACTTAATAAGTTTGAGTAATTGATTTTCTTAACACTACATTGACGTAGTAGTTAAAACCAAAAGAGAAACACAATTTAATTATTGGAATAATATGAATTTGTCTATGTTATTAAACACAACAAATTAAATTGAATATATTATATAATTATATTTAAGTCAATCTCAAAATAGAAGCCTGAGAAATGAAAAAGATCGAAATTGTTACAACTATTATAGAAAACTACTTTTATATTTGGTTTAGAATTACAATTTGGCAAGCACGTAAGTAAATAATAATTATATGCTACTAAAATAAATATTAAAATTTCAAAATGGAAATGCAGGAACTTAAAAAGAGTGGGGTCAAGCTGTTTAATAGTTTAAAATCTTTCCAAAATTAATATAAAATATTATTCGTGGCATGATGGCAGATAATTTAAATTTAACAAGTTTGTAAATGAATCACCTCACTGTAACCATAAATGTTGATAGTTTGGAATATTAAAATATAGGGGTTGAGGTAAAGTGTGAGGGAGATTGTCTATAATGGAAGGAAATCTTCTTGATATGGTAGGAAATTCGAATTTTGTTCAGGCAGGCAATTAAATTTTAAAATAAACAAATACAAAAGATGAAGTTTATCTTAAAGTGTACCTATTGCTTTGCGATAACAAAGCTAAACATATGATAGATTTGAGCCTATAATTATAACAGGGACATAACGATTGAAACAAACAAATTCAGGTGACATAGCTTGGTCAACCGTGGTGCTCTTTTTGAAAACCATGATGATTCATATTCATTAAGTTTCTGTAACATGGTATATTATTTATTAATGCTCTTTAGGGATATGTGATTAGGTAAATATTGTGTTATTAATGGATTGTGTTTATTTGTGTACTTTGAACTTCTAGTAACTGTGATTGATTTGTGATTGGCATAGTTTATCTAAGAATTGTACAACGTAGCACTATAAAACGGGAACAGCTGGATGTGTTACATTCTAATTTGATATAGTTTTAGTCTTGTTTAAATGTCCAAAGAATTGTTCGGACTGATAGTGTGTGCTGTAACAAGGTCCAATAAACTTTCCTTTGCTAATTTATTATCATATCTTTTCTTCTAGGTTCCTTCAATTATCCATTTTTCATTATATTGGATTGTTTTGTTTTTATATTGATTAAATATTTCAATTATATTTCTTACTACATTAAATTGTTTGTATTTTGTATTTTATTTAATGTACAATATTGGGTATAGTTGTATATGTATAAAAATAGGTAGGGTAGGTATAAGGAGAGCAATCTAAAATAAACTTTTCCTAAGTATCCAAAATTGGAAATGGGAAAACTAAAATTAAAATCAGGTCATGGAAAATCTCTAGGAAACAACTTACCCTTTCATAAATATCTACCAACTACTATTCAATCTAGTAAGTACCCGCTTCGGTAACCGCATAAGCTAAGACATCACACTCGAAAACTAAGGGCCTGATAGCGTGAGGATCAAAGTTCAATCCCGGCTGGCTGTACTGGAGGTGGTTTTTCTAAAATGGTTTTAAACTAGCCCTCCACACAAATTTGGATTCACTTTTCTAAATTTAACCTTTCTCATCCCCAACAACCCTATCTGGTTATATGAGTGGGGTTAAAACAAAAGATAAAATGACTTGGTCACCGCTGCTAATTTAAATATTGCTGGTTAATTAATTTATAATAATTAAGGTACAGTACATATTATGTCATAACCGAATGCTTTTGAGATACTCAGTTTTGGACTCCAATAATGTCAGGGGTTGTTAGAAGGGATTGAAGATGTTAAATTTTTCGTAAGACTTGGAGTCCATTATGACCTTGATATCAGGTAGGCCCTTATATGGTCATCACACGTTGAGAATAATCGCTAATATGACCACTTAATCTTAAATAGCTCTCGCTACTAAGTTGGTTCAAATGACATTCAAGTTCAATGTAGTCTCAAATGATAAAAGCTACAAGCTTTTATTTTAATTTTGAGAATTAGATTTTAAATAAACATAGTTTTAGTTATAGGCCTAATAATACCATTAGCACTTGTCTTTTAAAGCAAAGTTTAGAAAAGAAAGTTTCAATGTAATTAGTTTCACAGAAGGTTGATTAAATGTATCATTAATTTGTTCCTGAGCTAACTAAGGGATTTATTTCTTCTAACAGCCCCTTTGACCACCACTTCCCCCCCCCCTCCTCACCTAAATCATTCTCTTCCTTCGAATCTACCCATTGGATCGGGGAATTGGAGAGTTTCCGCGTAACTCCGCTAGGTGGATCTACGAGGCCGGTTAACTTGTCGATCTTCTTACCACAGTCTCACATTGACACGTTGTTCTACCTAGTCGGCATATAACCCATACTACACACCCGTATAACGGATAGTCTAAGCCCAAGGGGGCACTTTCATTCACAAACATTTTCAGCTTGATATTTCTATTGTATGAACTTTAAAAAAAAAAAAGTTTTTAAACTACATGCATAAAGAAAATTAAAATTAATATCGGAGCAAGGATAAAAATTTAAGTCATTACCTAACACAGAGGGCAATAATATCATAGTTTAATTACATATGACTATTTCTGAATTAGATTTTCTAGGTTGAACAGCCGAAAATAAAGTTTATTCAGAACAATATAATTTAAAATCTTATATTTGTTTAAGTGTAGGAATAGCTAAGTTTGAAACGAATTTATTATTTAAACTATTTAACTTCTTTTTAATACATCCACAAAATATTACAATTACATAATTTCATATCCTGAGAAAAAAATGTGGATTATAATGTTGAAATGTCAGGGCTTAAAACTTAACTATCGTTTTAATGAAGCAGTTGGAAAACACATCGCAATCTGAAGTTCATATTTATGTAAGTAGATGTCATATAATACATTTATAGCTAATATTTTTCTACTAATATACCATTTATATAAAATAACAATATGTATACTGCCAGTTTTTTGGGCGTTTTTAAGAAATTAATTAGTGATGATAAAGATAATTGTTATATAGGAAGTGCCCAAAATATTTAATTTTATAAATTTGTAAATTTATAATTTTGAATATTCTGAGTTTTAGATTCCTTGAAAGAAGCTGAAATGTCAACTATATTTTATAAATTACTTTTTTCGACAAATACAAATATTTAAACTAATTAACCCTTTCAATTATATGGTTCTCACAGTAATACATTAACTATCATCCTCAATTTGTGTGTTCATATAATAGTCTTTTTATAGTTCACTTCTAAACATATTTAATTACTAGCCTCTGATAAAAATGCCTACATATTTTTTGCAAACTCTTCCTTGCTATTCACCAACAAAGCTAATTCATCTGCATATCCTAATAGCTGCATTATATCCTTTAATCACAAGCCTTACCTATTATTTCACATTAGAATAATATCATATTCTTAAGCCTAGATTAAATGTGATGGGGAAAATGCATCTCCTTGTTTCAACCCTATGTGAAAAATTAAAATATATTTCATATTATTATGGTGCTGATTAACAGTCACGAGCCTTATAACAGGCCAGCAACGAAAAATACTTAGTATTAATTTATATTTCAATTTCCTTTATTATAGTGCTGGCCAAAAGTCGTAAGACCTATAACAAGCCAGCACTGAAAAGTTCACAAGTACCATACAAATACATATATTTACACGAAAAAATAAGATAAATAATAATAGCTAAATAATTGTATATACTGTTGAATAGTTACGAAAAAAATAGTAATTAATAATGATAAGAATAAAAAATAGCAATAATAACAAATAACTAATAATAATACATGTAAAAATATTTGATTAAGATAACAATTATGTATAAATAATAATAATAATATTAAGAGATATCGAGTGTCTGCACCATAGTTCCAATACGCTGATAGTCTGAAATTTGGAACCTGTGTGTACCTAAAAAGAAAAATTTAGTACCACGTCTTACTACTTGCTCGTGTTATAAGCATAAACACTAATTACGGAAATTTGCTAGGAATTAGTAAAGTTGTGTAACGATGTTCCAAACAAAGGATATGCAACTCACTACAACCTAGTAATATGGAGGTTGTCTAACTCACCAAGGCTCACCAACTCTCACCAACTTTCGCCAAGTCCGACCGATGCCTC
>CABEEJ010010747.1:0-13177 GCA_901482245.1 Timema douglasi | reverse complement strand
AATCTTTGCCGGGACCGAGGATTGAACCCCGGCCGCCAGCATAGAAGTCTGACACCTTACCCCTAGACCACCAGGTCACCGACGTGCTAGAACATAAGATTCAAATATTTGTATCCCAGAAATAATTATATTTCACGGAAACATTTTGATATAGTATTCTCTATTAGCCTAAGAATAGAATTTGCAAATATTTATCTGTAAATACCATTTTCAAAACAATTCGTTCTTATCAACAATGCGATATTTCCATGCTATAATGTACTAACTGGAACATTGACGCAACATTAGTTCATTTTATGATGGCAGAGTCTTTACATTTAAAAAATATAAAGTCAACATTTCTAAGTTTTGGATAAGTATCCATCATATGTGGGTCGAAATACTATAAGTTTCAATTAAAGAGAAAAACTAAATCACTTCAATAGATCTGTTGGGATTGTTTACTTAAATTTTAGCTTCGCTATCCTACATTTTTAAATTTTGGTGTGATATTTCTTGAAATAAATGCTTTTATTATATATTAAATAATTAAAATTGGTCTGGAAGCACTTGAGAAATTGCTCTCCAGAGAAATAGTCTTTTTCTGAAATCACAGCTTCCCCATTTAATCTTTTTTTCGCATAGCCTGATTTTATAAATAAATAAAAAATTATGATAATTGGTTTGGGTAGAAATCTGGGATTTATGATTGAAAGGATTAACTTCACAGATAGTTAGCAAATGTGTTTTTGTAGAATTCCAGGAATTATTGTAGAAAGGAATCGCATCACTTTTTAAATAGATAGATAATAAATGTGCTGTGTAGAGTTCAGGGAATCATTGTATAAATGAATTGCTTCACATTTTAAATAGATAGATAGTAAATGTGCTGTACGAAGCTAAGGGAATCACTGATGAAGTGAATCGCTTCATGTTTTAAATAGATAGATATATTATATTTATATAAGTTTTATTATATTGTCTGAAGCCCAGGGTTGAAAATCCTCGACCATTAAAGGGGTCCTTAAAGGGGAAATTTCTCACTTTGGGGAATTATGAGTGATATTTGATATTCCCTGAGTGAATGAGTGAAATTTAATTGAGCATGTGAGCGCGAGTGAATCGTCCCGATTGTTCGAGTGCACATGAATACACGAATTGGAACATAGCCACATTTCGGGGTGCAAAAGGGCGGGTATGAAAAAGGGAGACCCCCAGTTCAGTTTCAAAAGAGAAAAAGAGGGGATTGGGTGAGGGAGGGGGGGGGGGATTGCTCAGTTGAGACGAATTAACAAGCCAGGACTATGTGACGTCACCCCCTTCCCTCCTCCTGATAAAAGACAGACGCATGCGTACTAATTGATTCTGTAACGGAATAAACCGTGGAAATATGTGTTATTTAGACAGCTCTTTTCATTGGCCACGGATTTATGGAGATTTCCCGTCTGGGTTACAAATGTCTTGAGTACTTTGACATGAACCACATCGTTAACTGGGGATTGGGGGGAATACTAAACATGTTTACTGCGCAAACAATACAAATGTATGTTTCTTAAATGATTATTTGATGGATACACATTTGATATATGACATGAGTCGTAGCATCAAACATCCTTTAGAATATATAGGCCCTATATATATAGATATATATATATATCTATTTTATATGATAATATAATATTATAAACAAATTATAATATACATTATGTTGAAATGAATATAACATACCGGTAGTTATTAATATATAATATTTAGCAATATTATTATAATATAAATACACTATTATATATTTTGAATGTATTTTATATATGTAAAATATACCTATAATTTTAGTAAATTTATATGTATTACATAATTATATTTAAATATATAATATATTTATAATACATTTAGATATTTATAATATTTACATCTATATTATTTACTGTACATACAATGTACTCGTATATATTTAAATAGCATATATGTATGCATTTAGAAGAGCTTGGGGCAATAATATAATATGTCACCAAATAGTAACCCTGAGATTTATTACTATTAAAGTTTCAAAAAAATCATAAAGTTACAGGCTTAAATAATTAATCTTTTAACCTAATTTCACACAACCTATTGAGATTTAGTAGTGCTGATAGTATGAACAGGGCCCACCTCGGTGGCGTAGTTGGCTAACTCGCTAGTTTCGTGTTGAGCTAGACTGCCAAAGACGGGCAGATCGAGGTTCGAATCTCGTTCGGGTGAACTGGGGGTGGTTTTTCCTAGATGGTTTTCCACTCTCCCTCCAAGCAAAGGGTTCACTTCCTCTATACTTAAGCTTCACAATTTCTAATTCATTAGCGTAATTAGTACTTAAGCGTATAAAACGAACGGGTTGTAAGACGCGGTGTTAAATAAAAAAACATGAACAAGTAGGAAGTAAGACGTGGTGATGAAAAAAATTCATTATAAACGGTTGTATTTTTCTTATGTATTGTGCACTATGCATTATTTATGATTAGTTATGCGTTATGTTTGAATATAAACCCAGCCTTATAAAAACTAATTTTTTACCTAGTATTACTACAATTAACTTGAACAAAACGATAAAGTTTATCTAATCAGTAAGTAGGGCCTACGGGCTTTTCTTAACCGCGACCAAAAAGTTCGTCCAAATCAAGTTTACAAACTCAATAAAATGATTACAAATCTTCTCAAATCCTTTGTGCTTATTTATGCGTGCATGAATCTATGATCCCGCTATCGCATTTAACATTCTTATAGCTAGAATTTTAAAACCGCTCCACTATAACAGGCGGATGTTGAAGAGAAAGGCAGATAGTTTTTTTTTTCTTATCTCTTAAGAATTTTTTGGCTGGATTCCAAGTAGCTGTACGAACGAAAACCAAACTTTTTTTTAAAGGCTATAATTGAATTTATAGATATTTTATTACAGAGTTTCAACTTGATGTTTATCAGAGAGAGAGGAATGGATACAAAGTAAAAGGTTAGTAATGTTATCCATAGTAACAAACTTTACATAATAGTCTCCTTTTATAATTTTTGCAATCGATAATTGAAGATATTCCCATTTCATTTCTTAATTATTTGATTACAATCTTTAAAAATTCTTTTTTTTTTGCTCCACTTCTTACATCCTCTCCTGACTGCAAGCATTTAATTACACTAATTGAGTAGAGATGAGTAATGTAAAAAAAGTACAATCGTTATGGTTACACACAGCCGGGATTTGAGACCTAGCCTCCCCATCATTGACAAACCAGACTATATGAGCTCGACATCTAATCTGCTTGCCCATTGGTGCGACTAATGACACAGAACCATAAAAATGTATTAGGCTTACTATTTAAAACAGCGTTGTATACGAAAATGGTTAATAATATAATATTAAGTATTGTATTTAAAAACTAACTTTTCTCGTTGAGGGCTCCACCCCCAAACCCCCAATCGGTTTTTTGATAGCCCTTACCGTTTAGCCACAAGAGACCTCCAAAGAAAGGTCCGCACCGACTTTAAAGTTTCTCCGAAATTTTGAGTTTTTTTCGGGAGTTAAGAATTAAATTTTTTAACTTTTTGTAATTTTCCCTTGGTTACAGGCTAGAAGCTATAAGTTTGCCAAATTTCAAGTTTCTATCTCATCTGGAAGTGGGTAAACATTAATGTGAGTGAGTGAGTCATCCATGTGGCTTTATAGTAGTGTAATAATATATTATATTACATAAGTCACTAACTTGCAAGTAGTTACTGTCCAAATAAAACTGCCTAGAATATGTAACAAATATAAAAAAAAATGTGATCAAATTTTATGTTTATGTTAAAATGGCATTTTTCTAATATTTATGCGAGCAAATTTCTCCAAAACTTCCCATATTATAAATAAAACTAAATCAGCAAGTTTCTATGGTCACGTCAATTAATAACCGTTCGGGTTCTACGCATATTTACTAATTACGCTAATGTGTTGGGGATGAGGAAGGTTGAATTTAAATAGAGTGTACCAACATTTGCGTGGAGAGAAAGTGTGAGAAAACTATTGATTTAAAAAACCTCAGTACAACCGACCGGGATCGAGCTCCAATCTCTCCGTCATCTACAGTCTAGTCCATGGCGAAATTGACACCTTAAACCATGTGTCCACCGAGGCGGGTCTTAAAAAACTTAAATTATTCAAAAGTAATCTTTTTAGATTAGAATTTCAAAGTAAGTTCCATTTTATCCGAATAAGGTATCTGTTTGGATTTGAAATCTCGAATCTACAACGAACTAAGGGTTCGGATACAAGATTTCGAAACTTCACACTGGCTTAATATTTATTATTAATATCGCCAAAAGATTTAATTTAAAATTACACTTTTAACAAAACTGAAATGTCTCATTGTATCTGCATTTATACAAAATCTATAATAATATTTCCTTATAATAATTACATTAATTTCTTCTCCATTTTACTCTATCAGAAAACTCCAACATAACCTCTCTTACACATTTTTTTTTTAGTCATGCCGAAGATTAACTTTCATCGCCTCAGTCATTCCAGACGAGCCACTTTCTATCTAATTTATGTCCTATTTATGTAAATGCAACAATTAGTTACAGCTAGTACCGACATTACCACTTCCCGTTTCCTTCTCCCCCCCTCCCCCCTTCCTTTTCTATCAGGGTGTCAGAAGTGTGTCCCAATCCGCCTGACGTACTCTGATACCAGGGGAACATTTTAGATACAAAAAACTATGAGAGGGAAGAAGGATTGGTATCGTTTCTACTAGAGCTTGGTCAACTTGAGAGTGAGTTGTATGAATACTCTCACTTCTTCAAATACGTAGGATATTCAGTGGACGCATGGTCTAAGGCTGGAACTGCAAATGATAGGGAGATTGAGGTTCAGATTCCAGTTGGTTATACTGGGGGTGATTTTACCCCTAAAATGGTTTCCTCTTCCCCTTCACTTAATTTCAACTACATTTCCTCTAAATTCTACCTTCCCTAACCATACCCTACTAACGTAATCATCGAGATAGCTCGAACTTGTAGAAAGAGTCATTGTGGTAGAAACCAACAAATTTGGGGTCGTGCCTTCGAGGTGTCTGGCGATGGTCTCGAGATGGTCCGAGCTTTTATCCTGGTCTCGAGATGGTCCGAGCTGTTATCCTGGTCTCGAGATGATCTCTAGATGGTCCGAGATGCTACCCGGTCTCGAGATGGTCCGAGCTGTTATCCTGGTCTCGAAATGATCCTAGCTGTTATCCTGGTCTCGAGATGGTCCGAGATGCTACCCTGGTCTCAAGATGGTCTGAGATGTTATACTGGTCTCGAGATGATATCTAGATGGTCCGAGCTGTTATCCTGGTCTCGAGATGGTCCGAGATGCTACCCTAGTCTCGAGATGGCCCGAGCTGTTATCCTGGTCTCGAGATGGTCCGTAGCTGCTACCCTGGTCTCGAGAAGATCCGAGATGCTACCCTGGTCTCGAGATGGTCCAAGCTGTTATCCTGGTCTCGAGATGGTCCAAGCTGCTACCCTGGTCTCGAGAAGATCCGAGCTGCTAGTCTGGTCGGTTTCAACTCCCCCTCAACCTAGTCAACCCCCGGAGAGGGGAGACGAAGAGTCCGAGGGGTTGATTCTGTTCCCAGAGGAACTGGCTCCAACAACTATAGTGACACGCTACTTAGAGAAAACCGAGGGAACATTTTTGACACGCTTCCGTCCGAGGGCTAAGGGTTGGGGGTGAAATGGAGCCGGCGAGGGGGTTGTGGAGTGATTGAGGAATATGAGAGGGATGTCTTTATAGCCTTGATACGTCGTGGGTTTCATCATGAGAATATGGTGGCGTGGTGAGGACTCAAGATGATACTGCAGATAAATAGGAACATCATCAGTCTAGTGACATCACTAGGAGGGGCGGGGGGNNGAACTCCTGCATACAGATCTCGAGCTCCCATGGTTCCACTCCCAGCTAGGTATCTTTCCTTAAAGGGGAATCACCCCAAACGGTCATTCAGGTTTGGTTAATTAGGGTTAACTTAGGTTTTAGTGTTTTCAATGGTCTCACACTATCAGGGGCGGATTTACGACTTTGACGCCCATAGGCCTTAGATAATTTGCCGCCCACTTTCCCTACCTTAGTTTTTAACCTTCTAAATCACTGTTTTTCCCTACCACCCGTCATACACCGACACATATATACCATATACACAATTTATATCTGTGGAATGACAGATAAAAAGTGCTTACATTATTTTATTATTTATTATAGTGAGGTTTTATCAGTAGTAAGAATCTAAGCACAGACTTAAAAAATTTAAATATATAGTCTTACACTATCACAACACACAAATTCATTTATTATATCATTTAATACAATAAAGTCTTCGTTATTATAATATATTATATTATTATTATTTATTCTATTAAAATTAAAATTAATATTATTTATAATGATAAAAATATTAATATTTCATTGTGTACACCTCATATGAATGTCTGGTTATACAAGTTACGTCCCTCTACATTAATTATTTACCTTAACATTGGTAATGCCGGGATCATGATCAACTTAATGTAACGTTCACTTAAAGTTAACTTAACGTATGTGGGATCACGATTCACGTAACTTAACGTAACAACTCGAGCCAAACATCTTCATTCTAGAGTATGATCTGTGGTTTGTACTATTTGTAAAGTTATGATCTGTGAATGTTTACAGTTTTCAATCGATATAATAAATATCTATTACTAAACTTTTTTGATAAATTTAGCTTTGCTATTTTGGTTTAATTATTTTGTTTCAATATATGAACACTAGAACTTAAGCTAAAGAGTAGACCTTGATCTTAAAACCAACAAATGAATTACTAAATAGCCCTGTTGACGTCACTCACATAATGATTCCTTTACGTAAAGTTGATCGTGATCCCGGCATGAGCAAAAAGTATAAAATACCAAGTTCAACCCCGTATAACTCGTGAATGGTAATGATTTGAAATCAATGAATCATTATTTTTTATAGCTTATAATTATAGGCTACTCTTGTTAAAATTGTGTAGATTTTTTTTAATTGTTGAATGACCTTAATGCATGGGGCTTATATACAACCTGTATCTAAAACATTGCATCAAACTTTGCAGGCTATTCCTTGGATGAAAATATAATGATTCACATCAGCAACCTAGGGTCTATCTTAAATATTAAGGGCGGTATACACCCCTAAATATAGAGCTAAAAACGACTATTGTTTGAAATAGTATGAAGACTTATCAAGGTATTACAACGAATCTTTGTATACTACTAATTGAAACCTTGATAATTAATAAACTAAATGTGCTTTTACCGTTACCCACCCCCATTATGTAAAAAAGGGGGAGTTGTAACACTTTTTTCTGCAATAGAACGACAGAATAAGTATTACAAATTTTTACTCAAGATTACAAAACAAGGATTAAAAATTAACAAAAAAGGTGTATTGGAAAAACTGTCTAGCTTTCCTCGTTTCCGAGATAATCATGAATGTTTGATTTCAAAGACGGTCCCGGCAAAGATTCATCTGAATGCCAAACCCTTCCTTAACCTCTGACAAGACGTGTATTAATCACAACTTGTGAATGTGGGGAATGCCAGGCCTCCACCGTGGTTCGGATCCCACGTTAAACTGTATGTCCTCCATTTCATCTCACAATCACCCTACCATTACACATTAGCGTAAGTGCGTGTTTTGCCGATTGGTAATGCCGAAAAATTGAGGTGGCTGTTTTAGCAAATATCTCAACAATTATTAGGGAATAAACGCGCTAGTTTCATGTTGAGCTAGACTGCCAAGGACGGGGAGATCGGGGTTCGAATCTCGGTTGGGTGAACTGGGGGAGGTTTTCCTAAATGGTTTTCCACTCTCCTTCCATGAAAATGTGGGTTCACTTCCTTTAAATTAAACCTTCCAAATTCCTAATCCATTTGCGTAATTAGTACTTAAGCGTATAACCCGAACGATTAGTAAGACGCTGTGCTAAAAAAAAGTATGTAATACAAGCATCAACTATTCGATAAACTTACAAAATACTTGGATATATATTACGAGACCGCTATTTATCATCACAGTTTTAAAATACACAAAAACTATTTACAACTGCGGTTACTGTATAAATGTTTTTCGTGATATAAATCTACCGCACTTATTTCTGTTTGCAGTAACCACGCGTAACTAGAATTTCAAGACCAGCGTTTGAAATAAACGAAACAAAAGTGTTAGCCGTTAGAAATGTTTCACTTTTTTAATTTAGATGCTGATTATTACGTAAGTTAATTATATGATGAGATACTTTTAAAATAAATTACATTAACTTTATTTCCTCAGTTCTCTTGCTTGGCGATGTAAAATCTATCGACTAACGATAATATTTCATTTAGAAGGAAATTTGGGTCCAATATACGAAGAAGTATGTGCATATAATTTATATATAAATATATATTATAAATTACTCCCCCATCACATATCCTTAGTTTTTGAAGAGTAATATATATATATATATGTAATATAGTGTATATTATATAGTTTTGAACATATTATATATAATTATATTTATATGATAATTATATATATTCTTATGGTAATTTTATATATATGTATACATATATATACAGATATATATATATATATATATATATATATAGATATACACATTTATAAATTGCTCTTAAAAACTATGGAGGTTTTTATATGCGATGTTGGAGTAAATACGGTACTGTGTTTCTAACTAGCAGTTAAATAAAAATATTGAATGAAGGGCTTATTCTAGTTTGAGGTTGAGAAATCAAATAGAACATAGAAATATAGAGTTGCCCGTCTTATTTGTGACCAGAGTGAAAGTGTGAATTGGAACCCGGCCATGGATCCCTCTCCCCCCACTCCTCGTCTCCTCCACAGTAACCCTCAACCCTGTAGTCACATTTTTCGTCACGAACCCCCCTGCACACTCGCCGGGTTATTGTAATACTGTCCTCAACCATGGCAAGACGGATTCTTCCTTTTTCTCCTTTTCTTCCTGTCTCTCTTGTTTATTTCAAACGCATTACAGTCGCCATTAATATGTCACTCGGGTTAGAAGGGAAATATGCTCCGCCGAAAACACGTTACGCCGTGTCGACTAAATGATGTTTAGTAAATGTATTTAGTCATTATGTTTTGTTCATTCTACTAGATTTTTATTCTCTAGAGGGGGAGAGGGGAACCAGAGTAATGTGTCGGGGGTGTATGTGGGAGACCCCCTTCATAGTGTTCAAAATAATTGATGGATTTCAGAATAATTCGGTTCATGCACAGATACCTAAGAAGACATGCCCCGATTAGTATCCATCTCGGGGCTTTGTTAAGAGTTTAGCAGTGTCCAAACTTTGATAAAAATGACCTAACTATAGTTACCATCCATTTAATCACCAATATGTAATATATATCCTAATCAGTGGCGGAACCGCAGCACCCCCTATTTTCACTTGATATTATCGATAACATTTAATATAACGAGTCCTTTTTACTTTAATTCTTTCTTTCTTGTTGTAGTACAATATATATTTCTTAAGCTTAATGTCAGTACTTCAGTAGCCATCCCCCAGTTTATGAAAATTATACAAAAATCTTTGTATGGAACTGTGCGCTTCACAGTGCCAGCGACGTGGTGTTTGACTGTTGTGCGCATGCGCACATAGAAGAGGGGTGGGGAGGAAGGAGGGGCTGCCAGGTAGAGAGAGCACTGTTGCTCTCGCAGTGCCGGCTCTGGCGTGATGGTGGGAGGAATTTTTTTTACTCAGCGTGTGTTGTGCTTAAAAACCGTGTACTATATTCTTGAATGTGATAAAGTGTAGAAGAGTGTAGAATTATATTATTATTCTGCTTACAGCTATTCTATTTGATTAATTTTGTTCGATTCTTTTATTTAACAGAAAGCTTTAACCATGGCCTTGCAACCCCAAGAAATAAGTTATGTGACGCTAAGTGAACTTCAACAGCTTAAGTTTTCACAGCCATCTCTCCATGAGAAAGTTACAGTTAAGAAAAGAGGTCGTTCAACACCTGATATTCTAATATCTCAGCCAGGTAAAAACAACAAGAAGAAATATATTAGTAGCTTTAATTCTGAATGCTACCAACGGAAAAGTTGGCTTTGCGACTGTAAAGTAAGAAATGCACTGTTTTACTTCCCGTGTTAGCAGCACCCCCACTAATTTTAGCTACGAGCCGCCACTGATCCTAATACCATTTAATAAATCGTTTAACTGAAGTATGCATCATCAAATACACATGTTGATATAATTTGATACATTTATTTGTGTGAACTTTAAAGTGGGTTATACATATATATATATACACACATAAATACATACACTTCTCCAGTATTTTTCTTTTTTCTTTCTTAATATCTATTTACATACAAAATACATACATAATTAGGACAGTAATTAAGGAGATAATCTGTTGGTCAGTACTGACAATACAATGTATCAAGAAGGAGGTAAGTCCATCAGCGACAAGTAATTCAACTCGGCAACAAAGACTACCACTAATCTATTTACGCTAAAGCACAAATGGCTGTAACCTCTAAACGTCCTTATATTTCGTACTGTTTGTAGTTTTTTCACTTTAAGCATTGGATTAAATTATTTTAATAGTCAGTTATCATCATGGCTATCATAAAATAAGAACCACGTTGTCCTTGAATGTTTTGGAGGTTAAGACGGAAGGAAGAACACGGTCTAATACGTACTGGTCTGTCTACTCTTATATCCAGTGGGTGGTCAGATGATAGTAAGATGGCGGACTAGGTTGGCTTACGAGTGTCTCGACTCTTGTTCATTTGAATAATAGTAGATGTTAAATGATTGTTTAAAAGAGTTCTTATGTAACAACAATTTCAGTAATGTTATCTGCTTAGTATTAATAATTTTGACTTAATAGTTGTGTGTTCTTTTAAACTAATATCAAGAACTATGGCAGACACGTCAATAATGTGAACTTGTAAGCCTTGGTGCTGGAGTGGGTTTAGAAGGTCTTGCAATATATATATATATATATATATATANATATATATATATATATATATATATATATATATATATATATATATATATATATATATATTATAAAATATTATTTTTCTTCTCGTAACCAGCATCATGAAGGTCGTGACACGATCTGTTATGAAAAAGATCAATTCATCAACTCTTCAAATCTATTGAATCAAGCAAGAATTTCACCAACGAGCTAAATATATATGATAAGGAGAATTTAAATGGAAGAGAGAGATTACTACAGCTAAAGATGATCTGGGACAATACCCAAAGCATGAAAAGAAACAAAGACGGTTTAATTACCATGACTCCTTCTTTAAGAGTATACTAATGGTATCATGATACACATCATTTATCATACTTTGCAAAAAATATTGGACTCTTATAAGCACCATACAGAGTAAATATATTCCTTGGAATGATAATAATGAGCTTTACAACAACAACAACAAAAATCAGCGTTGACAACCGTCCGAAGTTGAGGAGCTCCACCTGTCAACTTTTGATTGGAACCAAAATCTTATCCACTATAAATGGGTTTAAGTTAATGTGTTGAGAATCACGATTGTTATTAAAAAACGACTTAACTATATTGTGTGTTCGTTTCTGAGCCGCGTCTTAATTACAATCTCGGCTATGAACCATAACATGTGTCTAGATATATAATTTGATCAGCCCATTCTTGGTCATTGATATCACGAGAAAACGGCTGAGATGAATTTTACAAACCCATTTTTAAAAGTTTAGGGGTCCAGGATGTCGGTAAAAATAGTAGCTTCCAATGAAAGTCCTATTTTCTCGTGGCAGTGGTTCATTTATACAATCATTCTTTGTTTATATCTCCATGGAAACCATCATTTGTGTATGATTGGATAGCTGCGAATAAAATAATATTTATCTTTGGTTAAAAATAATAATCGAGTCTTACTTAAGTTGTATGGTGCAACAAATAGTTAGCTATATAGCTGGGAGAGGGGTCGTTATAAAGTTATCTTCGTGGTGTGAAGGGGAAAAATATACATTTTGCTTAAAATTAAAAACCAAAAACTCAAAATGTATGTAAAGTTTATAAACCTTCGACGATTAAACCTTTAACGAGAAAGTCGATTGAGGCCTCAGTCTCTAGAACTTTTGCTAGTAAAAATCTTTTACTATATTTAGTGCGATAATCTGCAGCTATCACTGCAACGATCCAATAGTCATATATATCTTTACTTTCCCCTTTTGAGCAATTCTACCCGCTGCCCTTTCACCCCAGTTATATTTCTTTTTCATCGTAATGAATTCAATCTTTAATTCAACAGTGGAGGAGCGTTGGCTATTATCATTACCAATCCATGGAACGGAGGTTGACTGTCTTCTTCAAACCTTATGTTACCCAGAATGACTTGGAGCTATGATGTAACAACTTGAGTGATGGCCGCCAAATACAGAGAACCTAGCTTGGCTTTGCAGTGGTTTCGGGACCATCCAAATGGACACGAATTAAAAGAGGCAACAACATTTTAAATCTGTAAAAGAAAAAATTCTAAGTAACAAGGAATTTTATAGAATTAAAAAAATTAGAAATATTAAAACCCATAATAATAGTCATCATCATTAGGTCATCAATCTTGAGATTAGTTCGCTGCAACTCTCCACTTTTGCCTATTTTGAGCCAATTTTTTTACACTTTTGTGCCTTCTTCTGCCAACATAGTCCCCTATTTAATTCACGTATTCCACTAGGTGTCTCCCTCTTGAATTTCTCCCTTACACATCTCCTTCTATAATTATCTTCGTCAAACTATCTCTCCTGTATACCTTTTCAAAGTTTCCTTTCTTAATTTGCTTTTCTTAGCACTTCTGTGTTTGCTACCACCTCCATTCATGTTTTCAACATTATTCTGTAGCACCATATTCAAATGTTCCTGATATTTTCCTTCCATTTTCACTAATGATTCGTGTCTCACATACGTAGAAACAATGCTCCAAACATATGCCTTTAGAAACCTTTTCCTGATTTACAAATGTCTTATTGTTATGAAAAACTTTCGACCGCGTTATTCTACTTATAATATCTTTCCTGAGGGTGACCTGGTGGTCTAGGGGTAAGGTGTCAGACTTCTATGCTGGCGGCCGGGGTTCAATCCTCGGTCCCGGCACATATTTAT
>CABEEJ010010746.1:0-13178 GCA_901482245.1 Timema douglasi | reverse complement strand
GAGCTGGCTGGACTGGGAGAACGTCTCTCTACCTCTTCCTGCCTCCTGTTGCCCTGATACTATATCGGAGTATCCCAGTTATGTTTTAACACTGTTTCTTGTATGCGCAGCTGAAGTGTTGCGGTGTAGAGAACTGGCGGGACTGGGATAATGTCTCTGTACCACTTCCTGCCTCCTGTTGCCCCGATCCTCCAGCACAACCTCTGAAACAAATCTGCGCGACACCAGCCACCGTCTACAGTGTGGGATGTTACGACACCCTTAAGACCAAGGTTAAAGACGGGGCTATCGTCATCATGGGCGTGGGGATAGGTCTGGCGTTTATACAAGTGAGTATTGAAGACAATGGAATATATGCGTTGTTGTTTTTAAAATCAGACCAGCCCACTTTCGACAATTGAAGTGTTTGGAGCAAAGTTTATCTGTCGAATGAAGCGTTTTAAGATACAGAAAGCTGAACCACTGCGATCTCAGAGAAAACCTGGAAATTCTCTAATAAAATAGAGATTTTGTTGGAAGATAAAATTTCTGCCAACCTTCTGGACACGTGTAGCTTTTAAAATGACTTGTTTGTTGGACCAAATCGGTTCAACAGTTTTCTTGTAGTTTAAATAACTAGAAATGGGTTCATTAAATTTGGTACACAATATGTTAAAGAGACTGCCTCTTTGGCCGAAGCTCGGAGGGTCCAGGGGTTGATCCCCAGCGCTTCTAATTATTTTTTAAAATCTGAAACATTGGATCTGGAACGGAGTCAACCCAACCTCTTTAGGACAGATAAATGGGTAGTGGCTCTGGCTTAGAAAACTGAGATTAATGGTAGTGGTTGGAGCTAGGTTTGCCATCAGATTGTGTGTGTGAGTGGGTGGAGGGGTATAAAATGTATTACTAAACAGTTAATTTATTTTTTCCAGATTGTGACGTTAAAGTTTGTAAATGTGATCTTTGTTTGTTTTTTGTTTGTAGTTTATCGGGATTGTATTCGCCTTCTGTCTCGCCTCTGCAATCAAAAGAGGAGAAGAGAAGTAGATTCTGCCCTCGAGCATACAACAATCTACCTGTGGATTGTTACAAGTTCTTGTTACTAGATCTTGTTACGGGAAGGGGCGGCTTGTGGGGTAACCCTGAGAATTAATTTAAATTGTTCCTTTACCCCCCTCTTTATAAGAATTGTATTTTTTTTTTCCAAAAACTAAATCTCATGATTGTTTGTTTTGCTATTTGTTCTGGGTGCTTGGCAAGTTAGGTGTCATTTTTTCAATTTTCAGAATATGATATCTAAAAGGTGAATGCCTCACTAAAATGCATTAACAATAGTTTCGGCTATTTGTTTCATTAAGTTAGGTTATGTCAAGTCAAGTCGCGGAGGGATACAGGTCCTACTTGACAATAGCTCCCTTGTTCACACTCCACCAGCCGCCACTAAACTGTTGTTGGTTTTAATATTCGCTCTGAATCGTGTGAAGCCATAATTGGCTTTCACTGGGTATTTATTTTGAGACCAAAAACCAATGTATATGTGAAGGAATTTGAGGAAAAGGAAAAAAAAAAGAAATTAAAATTATTTTCATATATTAATAAGTTATCTTGTAGAGACAGACATTCCGTTTGATAGTTAGATTGTAATATTTAGAATTTAGATGCGGAGGAATTTGTCTAAAAATTTCTCTACACCAATCTTAATTCATTCCCTCTCACTGATATACATTAAAGATCCCCTTTCCCCTCATTGATATATATTAAAGATCCCCTCACTGATATACATTAAAGATCCCTTTTCCCCTCACTGATATACATTAAAGATCCCCTTTCCCCTCACTGATATACATTAAAGATCCCCTTTCCCCTCACTGATATACATTAAAGATCCCTTTTCCCCTCACTGATATACATTAAAGATCCCCTTTCTCCTCACTGATATACATTAAAGATCCCCTTTCTCCTCACTGATATACATTAAAGATCCCTTTTCCTCTCACTGATATACATTAAAGATCCCTTTTCCCCTCACTGAAATGCATTAAAGATCCCTTTTCCCCTCACTGATATACATTAAAGATCCCTTTTCCCCTCACTGAAATGCATTAAAGATCCCTTTTCCCCTCACTGATATGCATTAAAGATCCCTTTTCCCCTCACTGATATGCATTAAAGATCCCTTTTCCCCTCACTGATATGAATTAAAGATCCCCTCATTGATATAATTCAAGATCCCCATTACCAATATACATTAAAGATCCCCCCTCTCCCCAGCTCTTTTTTCACAGCAATCACCATTCATTGTTTTAAACTAAAGGTTTTAGAGTTTTTAAAAACAAGGTCGATTGAATCTAGAAACCTTAAATAATTGTCATTAATATTTAAGTAAACTTCAGGACGTTATTAATGGTCGTTTTTTGTAAATAATGTTTAAATTTAAATATGAATGTGCCTGATGTGCAATGTATTTTTTTAATATGTATTAATTTCAAAAAAATGTATCTTACGGGGATAATTAATTAACATAATGTTATGCAATAATCTCTTGATATGATGGTTGTGATTATGTTTGTACTAAACATTGTAAGGTGACCCTGCCAGACGGGAGTTGTCTATGGAGCCCTCCTTGTATTTAAGGTGGTTTGTAGGTGACGCGAGAAAAGGCCAGTATTTTTTTTTTTGCAGTTTTGATGGCAAAACTTTTTTTGATCCAAAGTTAATAAAATATTACTAAAGTACAAACATAGAATTTATTTTTCTTTATATGTTGACGTAAAAATTTCTTGAGTAACTTTAAAGGGTGCTCTGTAATTTAATGACAACTTTTTCTCTTAATTTATAAAGTTTCTCATCTAATGTCTTGATTCTCATGACAGATATTTAACAATTATTGATATCACCGTGTGAAGAAAATTACTCTGTTTCTACTGGAGAAATATTTTATTTATTTTGACCAAAAAAAGATTTACCATAAACTGAAAAATAAACTTTTTTTCTGGCTTCCGCTACAATCCCACCTTAAGGCTGTCGCTTCGATCGGCGAAAAAGTACAATCACTCAAGTCATGTCTGTGTTTAGTGAACTAAATATTTATAGTAAATAACATTTATATGCTTGAATTAGTTTAGACTATTATTGTTTATTCTAAAAATAGTTGTAGCAGTTAAAATTATATTCATGTGGGAAAAATTATCCGACAAATTTGAAAATTTACTTGATGGTATTTTTTTAATTCACTATATATTGAAAATTTCTATATTTTTGAGGATTTTTTTTTATTACTATGGTGACGTCATGTTGATCCAATTTGTATGCGAGATGAGTGTTCTACCCACTCAACCTTAAAAATTAATTCATAAAAAATTGTAGATATTAATTAAACTCGCAGGGAAGAAAAAATTCAAAAATTTAATCTCTTTGAAAACCTTTGAAGTTTCTATTTTCTATATGTAAAAATAACTAATCATATAACTAATAATCTTTCAGAGTATTATATTATGTCTGGGTAAGCTACAATATTTATATATAGTATTTTATAATGATATACATGATATAACATGGGGTCTAGTAGAATATTCTAATTTTTTTTTTTACAGACCTTAAAATTTTGCGTAATATTTTAGTGCATTGAAGAAAAAACATTTTTTTCATAATGTTTCCAAATAGTTTAAAATAATGGATCACGATGTAAATTATAAAATTCGTATCAATAAAGTGCTTGTATTTGTTAAATTTATTATTTGAAATACTTTTAAAATCTTATTTTAGATATATTATTGTAGATCAACTATTGATAACAATTTTTTTACATCAAATTTTAGTTACTATTGATTGATATTAACTATTTAAATTCTAAGTCGGGAGCTAGGAAGTTAATGTTTGATAAAGATATGCCCACATTTACATATTGGTCAGTCAATTTGGAACTGTAAAAAAACCCGCTTCAGTGGTCGAACGGTCTAAGGCGTATCTATCGTATTAGACTACCCTACTGATGACGGGGAGATTTGGGTTCAAATCCCGGTCGGTTCTACTGAATTTGTTTTTTCTTAAACGGTTTCCCCACTCTCCTTCCAAGCAAATGTGTGTAGATTACTATTAAAATGCTTCCTTCCTCATCCCTACACCTTTAGAATATTTATCATATACGCTTATAACCTGAACAGATATTAATATAGGGTAGTAAAAAAAAAAGTAGCATTTTTAAATACATCTAGCCAGGATTCGAACCAAATTTCCCCTTAGGCAGCCCAAACTAATGCGATGGATACGCCTTTTACCGCTCGATAAGGTTTATTTTAAATTCTGAATTTGCTAATAGTTTCTGACAATTATTAATGGTCGTTCGCATGATAACTGTCATTACAGAGAATGAGTTGCCATAAATGTAAAAATTGCTCGTAATCTATGTTCATGTACATATGCATGCAAACCGCGGTACAAATTCCAATAAACTAGACACGTAGATACGATCCCTAATGAAAACGTCTGAAAGCTTTGTGTGGTCTTTAGATCACTCGGTTCTTAAAGCAGCAGACTAGGTCATCGAGGAAATATCGATCGAAGTCGGGTCACGCGGTTTGAAATACAGGGTGTGTCGTTTTAAGGAACTACTTCTCTATTGTTACTAAGAGTATACTCTCGTTGTCATGTTGGTAAGAAATACAATAAAGAAAACTACGAAACTTCCTATCTCGAGGTAAAGAGGAAAGCTCTCTGCTAGTTCTCAAATATCAAACAGTGACTGTATTTGTTAGAGGAAACTTCTTATCTCAAGGTAAAGAGGAAAGCTCGCTGCTAGCTCTCAAGTATCATACAATGACTGTATTTGTTAGAGGAAACTTCTTATCTGAAGGTAAAGAGGAAAGCTCGCTGTTAGTTCTCAAATATCAAACAATGACTGTATTTGTTAGAGGAAACTTCTTATCTCAAGGTAAAGAGGAAAGCTCGCGGTTAGTTCTCAAATATCAAACAATGACTGTATTCGTTAGAGGAAACTTAAATCTAGAGACCTTTTTCATAAAGACTGGTTTCATAGCTCCATTAATATAATTAAAAAGTATTTGAAAATGTGCTAATGTCACATTTTCCCATACTTTAGTTAATAAAACTAATAAAAAGGGGGGAAGGGAGGGGTTTCTAGAAAAGAGCCATGTTTGAATATTTCGACGTTATTCTGGTGTGAACCATATTTTGAAATAACGCGTCGTGGAACTAAATATCGCGTTAGAGCTGAACGTCCGCGCGGAAATTTCTCGCTTACCGAGGCGGCCCCCTTAATACATGACTTTGTGTACGTAATCAATACTTTGAAAATATTGAAGCCCGTTTAGTTGATAAGTAGTCCAACTAAGTTTATTTTAAGGAAAGCTGATATTCCCCCCCTCCCCGCCCCCCCATGCAACACGCCTTTCTACTTATCCGGGCCAACCACATGTTTACATTTCCAGGGTAAGACGGAGTATGGTCATATTTTAAAAGTGTACCAAAATATGAACGCAAAATTAAGTCCGTCTAGGGAGGATCAGATGCTAAAATATTCATTTCAACCTTAGTTCCTAGCGCCTTGATCCTGTCAAAGTCTAAACCTACCAGATAAGCTATGCCCACAGATAGGTTAGAATAAGAATAATATATGACAATCCTAAAATTAGGGCTGAAGAGAGTAGATTAAAAGAAATTCACCCACATCAGTCAAGAGAAATTTAAAGTAAAATGATTCGACCTCCCGACATTTTATAAATGGATTTTTGTTAGGTTTAAGGGCTGAACGAATTAACATTTAAAATTACATACATGTCTCCTTTTTTATTGAATTTTATTCATGATACCAAAAATCTTTTTTTTTGTTATAAAACTTGATAGTTTTTATCTCTTAACGTTGATAGTTTAAATTTATCGTGTAAATTTAAAATTTTAAAGCTATAGCCAAGGAACATATTTCGCTGTTGTATCATTATTATTACTATTATCCCTTGTAAAGAAAGTTTTTGATTAATTTTAAAAGAAAAGTAAAAAGAAGCTTTTGACGACATATACCTAAAATAATCTGTTTAAAAAATATAGTATGTAAGGAATTGGGTGACCTGATGGTCTAGGGGTAACGTGTCAGACTTCTGTGCTGGCGGCTGGGGTTCAATCCTCGGTCCCGGCACAGATGTATCTGATTACCAAACCCTTCCTTCACCTCTGACAAGACATCTTGTGAATGTGTGAGAATGCCAGGCCTCCACCGTGGTTCGGATCCCACGTTAAACTGTAGGTCCTCCATTTCATCTAACAATCACCCTACCATTACACATTAGTGTAAGTGCGTACAACCAGAGCGGGTAGTAAGACGCTGTGCTAATAATAATAATGTAAGGAATTATCCTGTTATTTTATGTAATAATAAAGAAAAAGCTCTGGTTGAAATTTGGATTGAAAGTAGTAAAATTGATTAATTATAGAAGAGTATATTTCTCTATATTTAAAATATACTCTAAGATAAACTATAAGGATTA
The DNA here is from genome assembly GCA_901482245.1 of Timema douglasi. NCBI lineage: Eukaryota > Metazoa > Arthropoda > Insecta > Phasmatodea > Timematidae > Timema > Timema douglasi. The sequence goes on along the minus strand of CABEEJ010010746.1, from coordinate 6,696 downwards.
CTAGAAAAGCTAAACAAATAAAATGTTTATCAAGCCACCGAGACTGTTCGTGTGAGCTGTTAAAGTACCGTAATAAATGTCAGAGAGCAGCACCTGAACTGAATACATTTAACCACCAATTTGACGCGACATTCCTTTAGAGTTGAAATGATTTATGGTCAGTGTTGATTACTCGTGTTCATTTTGTGAGTTGCTATTCTTCGACAGCTCGCTTAAACAAGCTCACGTTGTATTTTTAAGAGTATGTGCTAAAAAAAACCAGAAGCTAAGAAGGATCGTGGAACGAATATGATGGAATATACACTATTTTTATTTAAGCATCTATTTGTGGTGAGTAAATTAATACAAACTGAATTATTCTATTAATATTAGTTTATTAGTTACCGTTGAGATATTTGACATGTACCTTTTTGAATGGATTGATTATATATACACGACTTACAGACAAAATTAACTCTTAAAAAAACATACAGCAACCAAGCTCTCATTCATAAGTTTGAAATAGGAAATAATGTTATGTCTAAACATGGCCAGACATTGAACTCGAGACCATTACTTCAGTAGACAAATGCGCTAAACCCGTGAAGGTATTTACCCATTTATGTATTCAAATTATTATTAGTATAGCTATGCGTACGACCTGAACAGGTAGTAAGATGCGGTAATTTAAAAAACAACAACTATTTCTTGATTATTGTTTTGCGTCTAAATACACATACAAAATATCCGTACACTTAAAAAGTAATGTGGTAACGATGAGTAAGGCTTGATTTAAAGGAAATGCGCCTACATTTGTTTGAAGTGAGAGAGTAACTTTTTTTTTAGGAAATACTACTACAAACAATTCGACCTGCAATCGAACTCTTGATCCCCCCAGTCATTGTCAGTAAAGTCTATTCTGAGAGCGACACCTTAGACCACTCGACAATAACATATTATTATTATTAGCACCGCGTCTTACTACCCGTTCGGGTTATACGCACTTACGCTAATGTGTAATGGTAGGGTGATTGTGAGATGAAATGGAGGACCTACAGTTTAACGTGGAATCCGAACCACGGTGGAGGCCTGGCATTCCCCACATTCACAAGATGTCTTGTCAGAGGTGAAGGAAGGGTTTGGTAATCAGATAAATCTTTGCCGGGACCGAGGATTGAACCCCGGACCCCCAGCACATAAGTCTGACACCTTACCCCCGTAGACCACCAGGTCACCTACCGGCCTCAAGTTGTCTCGGCACCCAGTACCCAGTTGTCCGCACCCATTTGGTGGCACCCATATGTCACCTATTGTTTTATCGAGGTACGTGAGGTAATAACTGAGTATTTTGGATATAAGCGGGGTGGGGCGTTGTTTCCAGAGTCCCCCCACTCAAAATCTTAACTGATGCTACATTTGTATTTTATTTAAAAATAATTTATTTGAACGATCTAATATACAATTTCCGGACCGACTACTTTTAATATATCAGCCCAATATTTTAAAACTAAATTAAATCCAGAACAGACACAACAGCCAGACCCCCGGACGTTAAATCATCACAGTGAAAAGTGGATACCCCTCATTTCACCATTTTTCGACCATTCCGGGAATCGAACGCGGGACCCTTAGCTCAGTAGGCAGACATGCAATTACTATACTTCTAAACCTGCCTCCGGTAGTGTAGTTGGCTAACTGCTGAGGACGGGGAGATCGAGGTTCGAATCTCGGTCGGTTGAACTGAGGGTGGTTTTTCCTAAATGTTTTTCCACTCTCCCTCCACGCAAATGTAGGTTTACTTCCTCTAATTCGACCTTCCCAATTCCTAATCCATTAGAGTAATTAGTACTTAAAGCGTATAACCCGAACGGGTAGTAATACGTGGTGCTAATAATAATAATAATAATAATAATAATAATAATAACCCTCCAGTTTACACACAAAGAGGGATGAGTTTAAAATAAATGTATCTTGTATTATTCCACTATGGTGTAGCTTATAAGATAGGGTCATGGTGTAATCAGTCAAGGTAAGACTGCTTTCTCTCAGGATAATCCTGTTGTATCCGTATTTACTCGAAGGCGGAGGAGGAAATCAGTTGGTTTAACCACCCTCATCTCATACAGCCGGGATTCGAACACCTCCAACCTCCCGTCTCGCGTCAACCAGTCCGCGTTAGATATTAAATATGGTGTGAACTGTCAAACTTTAGAAGGATGTTTCACATAGTTCAGTTTCATTTCACTCTCCGCGCGTTGTTTCGAGCTAGATCGAGCCGCGTCGACCCCTAGAGACGGTTTCTCCTCGATCGGGCGGCGGTCCTTGTGATCCTGAAGGACCAGGAGTTTCCTCAACTCGGTCCTTTCTTCGTAGTACCGTCCCAGAAGGTGAGAGATGTAGAATGTCACGTAGAGGCTGATCAACTGAAAACATAGGCAACCGCAGGTGAGTAAAGGTAGGATACATTCACGGCGTTAGTTCACTTGGATGACAGCTGAAAAAGTTACTAGAAATAGTCCCTAAAGTATCCCTGAGCCAACATCTGACATCCATCACTTTGAGAAAACTGTAATGAAAATATATGGTTTGTTATTACTATACTTACGCTAATGTGTAATGGTAGGGTGATTGTGAGATGATAATGGAGGACCTACAGTTTAACGTGGGATTCGAACCACGGTGGAGGCCTGGACATTCCCCACATTCACAAGATGTCTTGTCAGAGGTGAAGGAAGGGTTTGGTAATCAGATAAATATGTGCCGGGACCGAGGATTGAACCCCGGACCTCCCCAAGCACAGAAGTCCGACACCTTACCCCCTAGACCGCCAGGTCACCGAAAGACTGTTAATGTATGAATGTAATAGTTAACTACAAAAATTTAGGTCAATATTTTATTTTTATTTTAGGTTCGGCACAAAGCTTATTTATCTATTTATTCCACTTAAAATAATTATTATTCATATCACTTTCTTAAAAGCTGTAATAAATAGAGATTCAAAATTGCGACCGACGAATTTGAATTATGTGATTGAATATGACGCAAACAATCTCTTTACAATGGTGCACCCACGCGGTGGATACGTTTTCTTTTAGTCAGTTTAATATTTCAAAATAAGATAAAATAATCATAAAATAATTTATTATAAATGAAAAGGATGACAAGTATTTTCTCTTCTCCAAGTAAATACGATGCCTGTATTAAAAGGTATTAATGTAAGCACTATATTACACATAATAGATAACGTTCCAAAACGAAGAATAAATACTTTTAATTATGTTTAAAATATTGTTTCGAGTTGGATAAAAATAAATTAATAAAAGTAATGAACTAATGTGATAAAACTTATGTTCGCGTTATTTTAAATATAAAATACAACATGTAATTTAAAAAACTTAACATTTATAACAAAACAGTGATATTTTACTAATGTTGGCAACCCTGAACCAAAACATACGATTATTCATCTTTCATCCAGCTAAGGTAAACACAGTGTGGATAGGAATTTGTGTTTGGTGGTATTGTAATGTGGGTTAAGACTTAAGGCGGGGTGCTAGTGAGCGTGAGTTTAGTGCGTTATTTTTGCAGTTTTGACGTGAGTACGTCTTTAAATTTGCTACCATAAGGGGGCAATCCAAAAAAACCTAATGATAACAAAATCGGGGGATAAAGTTTGGCGTTTTAGTTTCGAATCTATCCTCTACATCCAAAATTAAATTATACCACTGGATAGCTAAAAGGATCAAAGAATGCATTACGATACGCGAGAACAGTGACGCATCGCGCGCGGTGGAGGGGGGAAGTGCCGCCATTTTGAGGTTATTTTGCTGCGTATCGAGATTTGCAATTAGTATATCTTTTGACTCGGTGAAGCTACGATGTTCGTTTGAGTTTTAATCGTCAGGTGTCGGCAAAATCTATCGATTGTATATAAAACATTAGTTTAAAGTAGTGACAGTGAATATAATAAGGTGTTAGAATAAAAAAATACGTATTCACGTACAACACACGGCCGTGTCCATGACACAGCCACACCCCATTTTTTTATAGCACAAACTTTTTTTGGCCAAAATAAATCAAATATTTCTTCTATAGAATCATAGAGTTTAGTTTTCTGCACGTGCTAATCTCAACATTTGTTGAATGTCTGTCATGAGCATGGCGGCATTTGGTGACAAACTTTTCTCTTTATTTAAAAAATTTGTCACCTAATTCTGCCACGCTCATGACAGACATTCAACAAATGTTGAGATTAGCACGTGCAGAAAACTAAACTCTATGTTTCTATAGAAGAAATATTTGATTTATTTTGGCCAAAAAAATGTAATGCTATAAAAACTGTAAAATTAATGCACTAAATTCGAGCTCACTAGCACTCCGCCTAAAGGAACAGATATTAGAGGAATTTTTTTTCCCTCTTATTAAAAAAAAGCGGTGATACTCAGAGTTACCGTTACAGGCTTTGTCACTATTGGATGACAACCCCTAACATTCTCCATCTTAAACTTTCTAATCTTTATCACCCTCTTTATTCATATTTTTAAAGAAATATAAAATTAATTACAATTTTGTCCATATTACAAAGCAATGTTACTAAAGAATTATAAAACTTCACATTCCAGGTTGTATGATTTTGAAATACGGTAAATCACTTTTTTTAAAAAGGGGGAAAATCGACCCATTTTAAAGGACGTTTATTGAGAAATGTCAAAGCTTAGAGACCAAAATAACTGGGAAGAATTAAAGATACAGACTTCCTCAAACAAATAGTAATTTCTTAAGATAATTGTGGATTGTTTTTAGTGGTTTGCTCAAGGCCGTAGCCAGACAATAATTTCAGGAGGGCTCTGGCGGGCATATCCCCCAATTCCCGGAAGCTAGAACAAATTTCTAGGTGATAGACAGTTCTAGAAACTATTTGAAGTGTTTTTTTACGGTTACACAGCCCCCTAATTTGTACTTGTACCTTAATTTTGATATATTTTGAACCATAACATATTTTGTTCATAAATTTAAGGGGGGGGGGTTGAACCCCAAAACCCTCCCCTGACTACGGCCTTGGGTTTGGAAGCTTCAGAACTTACATTACCACCATGTAAGGATATTTATCCTCAAATTGAGGGTGCTCTTAGCCTAAACTCCCCAGCCCCCCCCCCCCTACCTCCACGGTGACGAGTATGACGACCAAGGCTATTCCGGTCAGCTTGTAGTAGGACAACATCTTGACAAAGATGGCGAGGCACCCCATTTGACTCACGCTGTACAATTCCTCTGGGATGATGCACTTGGGAGACGAGATCGCATTTGTTCTATCAGGGCAACAGGAGGCGGGGAGGTATCCTGTTACGTTGTACCAGTCGATGGAGGATCGCTTACCACAGCACAGAAACTGAACACAAGAAAGGGGGTATTCATTACTAGTATGACCAGGGCAGCAGGAAACAAGGAGATATTCATTACTAGTACGACCAGGGCAGCAGGAGACAAGGAGGTATTCATTACAAGTATGACCAGGGCAGCAGGAGACAAGGAGGTATTCATTACTATTATGACCAGGGCAGCAGGAGACAAGGAGGTATTCATTACNTATTCATTACTAGTACGACCAGGGCAGCAGGAGACAAGGAGGTATTCGTTACTAGTATGACCAGGGGAGCAGGAGACAAGGAGGTATTCATTACTAGTACGACCAGGATAGCAGGAGACAAGAAGGTATTCATTACTAGTACAACCAGGGCAGCAGGAGACAAGGAGGTATTCATTACTAGTACGACCAGGGCAGCAGGAGACAAGGAGGTATTCATTACTAGTATGACCAGGGCAGCAGGAGACAAGAAGGTATTCATTACTAGTACGACCATGGCAGCAGGAAACAAGGACATGTTCATTACTAGTACGACCAGGGCAGCAGGAGACAAGGACATGTTCATTACTAGTACGACCAGGGCAGCAGGAGACAAGAAGGTATTCATTACTAGTACGACCAGGGCAGCAGGAGACAAGGACATGTTCGTTACTAGTATGACCAGGGCAGCAGGAGACAAGAAGGTATTCATTACTAGTACGACCAGGGCAGCAGGAAACAAGGACATGTTCATTACTAGTACGACCAGGGCAGCAGGAGACAAGGAGGTATTCATTACTAGTACGACCAGGGCATCATGAGACAAGAAGGTATTCATTACTAGTACAACCAGGGCAGCAGCAGACAAGGAGGTATTCATCACAAGTAAGATCAGGGCAGCAGGAGACAAGGAGGTATTCATTACTAGTAAAATCAGGGCAGCAGGAGACAAGGAGGTATTCATCACAAGTAAGATCAGGGCAGCAGGAGACAAGGCGATATTCATGACAAGTAAAATCAAGGTAGCAGGAGACAAGTAGGTATTCATCACAAGTAAGATCAAGGTAACAGGAGACACGGGGGTATTCGTTACTCGTTCAATCGTAGTATCTTGAGACTGAAAATAATATTACCTTATACTGCAAGTCATTCATAGGCTCCGGATGTAGGGCAAAGTTGTCCATGTGGCGGTCTATCGACTTTTCCACGAAGTCTTCCACGGTTCCCTCCACTAGCATGGGTATGCCGGCTAACATAATCTTTAGAAGGATCAGCGACGCCAAACAAATACCATACTGTAAGGACAACCAAAAAATTTTCATTAAGAACTCTTCGATTGTTCAGAAACACGTGTACAATTTATATATATATAT
>CABEEJ010010745.1:0-13179 GCA_901482245.1 Timema douglasi | reverse complement strand
CCCCCTCCCACTAGTCAATTAAGAGCACCATTGTTCGCCTTAATTGGCTCTTTGTGTAATGGTATGACCCTTTTCCCCCTACTGACATGATTGTTTTTAAACACGTTGTTTACATGGACGCACTGTATCTATTTTTACTATCTTTGGTTTTATAGTTTGACAACTCATATAAGAGAAAGATCGTTTTGGTAAAAATACTAATAATAAATTATCAATAGATTGTTAATTTAGTGTAGCATAGTATCAAGGCGGAATGAATGATTTAATAAAATGAAAGTACTTTTCTTTAAACATTAACAACACGAAATAAGTTACCACAATTAATTATTTGATAAGGATGACCTATATGTATACCAATTTTGAGTATTTTTAATTTTTTTTAAATAATCTATATACGTAGAGGATAATTTTAATACAGTGAGCTCGCACTAAAAAAGTTGTTTTATATATCCATCTATTTGTAGCAACACCATGTTCATATTTCCGTATGCTAATCTTAGAGATCTAAGTACAGTATCTCTTAGGCTATGAGATTTTTGTCTTTTTCTCTTAAATTGTGTGAACGTTTTGTAATAGACGCAGAATGTATAAATTATTTATTATTATTATTATTAGCACCGCGTCTTACTACCCGTTCGGGCTATACGCAATTACACTAATGTGTAATGGTAGGGTGATTGTGAGATGAAATGGAGTTTAACATGGAATCTGAAGCACGGGGGAAGGCCTGGCATTCCCCACATTCACAGGTTGTGATTAATAGGGGGAGCTGAATTATATCCATTCTGAATGGTCTCGGTTCAGACATTTTCTTAAACACGCATTACTAATAAACAATCTGATTTTAATCCATTTTCATAATGTCCACAAAATCCTGAATTGTATCAATTCTGAATGGTATCCATTCAGACATTTTCTTAAACACGCATTACAAATAAAAAATCTGATTTGTATCCATTTTCATAATGTCCACAAAATCTGAATGGTCTCCCTTCAGACATTTTATTAAACGAGCACCACAAATAAAAAGTCTCAATTTTATTCATTAGAAAGAGTTGCATTATACCCACAAAATCCTGTATTGTATCCATCCTGATTTGTATCCATTTAATTGCGACACTACTTGTCTGATAGATGGCAGTAGCAGAAACTATCCTTAATTCATTCTTTGTTTACTAGAGAGCAGCACTTATCCTTAACTCATATTGTGTTTACTAGAGATAGAGAGCAGCACTATCACTTGATTTAATATAAGAAGATAAATACTTATTGGTGTTTCTTTTAAAAGAATAATAAAAGGGTACTTTACAAATCATTGTAGTTTCTTTATTAAAATTGACTGGCTTCGTTAAACAACAACTAACATTTCAAACTGCTAATTTATGCTCTAAGAAATGAAGACGTAGGGTTATATTATTTTAACAATCTGTGTTTAAAGGTGGGAAATCGAACATTTATTTTAATACTGAGTGCCAACAAATATTGTGTTCCTGGCTGTGAGGATAAGACATGTCGTTATCAATGGAGATTTGTTTTGTTTGTGTGTGTAGAGAGGAAAAAATATATAATACAAGTTTATACGATGACAAAGAAAAACACGAAATCCTACTCTCGTTTTACTGGTACATAATCACTTTTAACCATAGTCTCAAGAATTCCCTTCAAATCACAAGATGAATGTTATTATTTAACAGTTAGAAGCAAAGATTTTTATTTTTTTACACTGCCCTCCCTCTCGTTTGACTTCAGCTGGATAAATGGTTAGGCATTTCTACTTATAGTGGGCATAATGATAAAGGGCTATAGATAAAATCATATTGTGTGGAGATGTAGCTGTTGAGGAGTGGTAAATATAACATTATTATTATTATATTATTAGCACCGCGTCTTACTACCCGTTTTGATTATATGCACTTACGCTAATGTGTTATGTGTAGGGTGATTGTGAGATGAAATGGAGGACCTACAGTTTAACGTGGAATCCGAACCACGGTGGAGGCCTGGCATTCCCCACATTTGGTAAATATAACCCTTACGGGTTTTTTTCAATCAAACTTAACAAAACTAGCACATAAAATGTAGGCCTGTGTTCAAGTTGAGTATGATAACCTATTACTTCAACTTCAACACCAACCCAGATAGACCTACAATATAAACTGATGAAATTATCTGTAGATAATAGAATATAACACTTTAAAACAAATCTATAAATATTAAAAGCATACAATTACAAAAACATTCATTTTATTGCCATGCCCTGTCTTAGATTTAAGTTACTTTAATATTTGCTTAGAATAAGTGATAGTTTTCTGTGTGCAAATAATATGGCATCGTTAAAGTAGCTACTGCTGTCAATTGTCATAATAATAGTATTTAAATACAGGATTGCCAACAAGATGATACTAGGGTTATTTATATAAAAATATATATATATCTGTCTATAGAACAAACACCTTATACACGGATATATTCTGTAATGTTTATAAAATAAGTCCTAAAATCCGGGTTTAGATTTTAAAGTAATAAGACAATAAGTAAAAAGATTAGATGTTTTATATTAATATAGAGATAGTGCTGCTCTCTAATAAACACGGAATGAGTTAAGGCGAGTTTCTTCAGCTGCCAGCTATGAGACAAGTGGTACCGCAATTAAATGGATACAAATCAGGATGGATACAATTCGGGATTCTGTGGGTATAATGCAAATATTTCTAGTGGACACAATTCAGACTTTTTATTTACGGTGCTTGTTTAAGAAAATTACTGAATGGAGACCATTCAAAATTGATACAATTCAGGATTTTGTGGGTATTATGATAATGGATACAAATCAGACTTTTTATTTGTTCTACTTGTTTAAGAAATGTCTGAATGGATACCATTCAGAATTGATACAATTCAGTCATCTAGATTAATACACGTCTTGTCAGAGGTGAAGGAAGGGTTTGGCAATCAGATAAATATTTGCCGGGACCGGGGATTGAACCCCGGACCGTAGTACAGAAGTCCAACACCTTACCCCTAGACCACCAGATCACCCAGCATGTATAAACTATATTTCCGTCACAAATCTTAAATAAGATTTAACTAAAAATTATTATTTTTTATAAGATTTCGTTGCAATTTATATTGTATTTTAATAGAATGTTCATTTGATCTAAGGCCAAGTTTTATCAGTAAGACTAAACTGCGTTTATCCTCTAGCTGGTAGCTCTTCTAGAAATTTGAGTAATCCTATCTTTAGCATCAAAAGGAAATGCGGTAAGAATATATCTTTATTGGGCTTTAATAAAACAGAGGGTTTGGCTATATCACACATAAATACACATACGGACAGCCGAATAAGTTACTTTTCATAGTGTAGAGCCAAAACGTATGTTTTAGAATTAATTTTAATTTATAAATTGGAAATTTAGCAAATTTATGAGTAAAAGGAAACAATGGTAACTTGTCAAATACAATTAAAAATTTTCAAACTTTTTTATTTCATAATATATTATATAATCAAGTTATATTATTTTATTTAAGTCGTTTATTTTTTTTAATATTTCTCGAGTTTCAAATTACTTCTAGCCAGCGCATTTATTCTTTGTTACTCGTACATGGCTTTGTATTTTAATGTTTGGCCGTACCCTTTGTATTTTCTCATCTCGATGCTTCACATAATTATTGTTATAGTAACAATAAAAAAGTATTAAATTTAATTTCCACGCTGTCTGAATCCAATAACAGCGTTGGCCTACATTATAACAAACCGTAAAGTATTTTATTAATTTGTAAAGTGTAAAATATAAATGTGATAAGAATGTGGCATTTCATTTCGAAAAAGTAAAAACAATTCGCCTTATCAAACAACTACTTTACGGTACATAGAGACAATACAGGTCAATAATACATAAAGCACGTTTTATATTAAAATGACCCGCCTCGGTGGCGTAGTTGGCTAACGCGCTTGTTAGATCTACTGTTTGAACTTGAATATCCCCTCCCTGTTATTCCATGTATTTAGAGTTTTCTATAGTTTTAGATAATCTACTGAATTTATAAAAAGGAACATTTATTTAGCAAGCACTTAATAGCTAAATTTATTTTTTAAATTGGAAAAAAAATCTCAATTATTTTGAAATACTATTCAAAACACATATCATAAAGTTAATCAACGGATGGCTTAAACTATTTTAAACTGGGGGTAGGGGGTGTTGAATGTTTAAAATTAAATCTTTAATTCAAATTCATTAATCACGGGTTGACGGATTAAAACTTTTGATAAAATAACGATCACTTTCGAGACTGAAATATAACTTAACTCTTGGTTAAAGGCTAAATTAATTTTGAAGTTTCAAACTTTGATAATGATAACTTGAATATTCTACAAACTTCCTTAAACATAAATATAACATCCATTGCTCACGTGTATCTACCTTTATCATCGAATTATTAAAGGTGTATTATGGAATATATTTTCATTAATTTATAAGCCTCGGTGAAGATTAGAAATTTAAAATCCGAATCCGCAGCTAATTATTATTCGAATTTTATTTTAAGTTCCGAATATTAAAGAATTATTAAATGCTCGATTCGGATTAAAAATTCAAATAGATTATAGATTTGGACACGAAGTAATGTAGTTGAAAACTAAATTATTATTATTATAGTGCAGGTTTAAGACATTAAGTTTTTTGTTAAAAACTAGTATATCTGTAACTAAATTATATATACAATTTAAATTTTTTTAGGTTGTGTAGCCAAAATTTACATTTTATTTTGACGGGTCAGAGATTAAAAACGTGGTTCCTACCTTTTTCATATTCCAATCGGGCTTGATTTTAAACTAATAATCATGTCTAATTAATTATTTGGATCTGAAAATATTAATTATAAATATTGGATTCTAAACATTTTCACTTAGATTCGAGTTTAATTTTTTTTTTAAGTATATTCTTCGATTCGGAATTTATTTTAGTTAATAAGCTAATATAAGGTTTAGATTCAAAATTGAGAGTCTTGATTTCGCATATGTGTATTAATTATTTTAAATTTTGAATAACATCACTCGCCACAACTACAAAATCAAAAGTCGAGAAAAACCCCGATAAAATATAATTCATGGTAAATACACAACACAAAGCAGTAAATTTTGTTAAGAGATTTATTATCATTTCCTTTTTTTTAATGAAGGAAATATACTTGTATTAGTGAGGATAGAGGGTGGAGAACAATTTAAGAAAAAAATATCCTCAATACATCTGGCCACGATTCAATCATGGACCTTCCCTTCAACGGCAAACCAGCATAACCGACCTAACGTTTAGACCACGTGTTCACCGAAATGGGGGAAAGGGGCAGAAATTCTGATATTTTAATATTTCAGTTATTAGGTTCCCACATAAAAGATTTTCATATTTTTAGGTTGGTTTAAATTCGCTAAATTATTTTTCTGAATATTTCCTATTTGTTTTTATTCAATTCCTTAAAACTTGCCTCAAACTCAAATGACTGTCAGAAAACATATTTGCGTGTGTACTACATTTAAAAAGAAACTTTTAATTCAAGTATTCAACTCCTATTATATGATTTTTTTCTCTCTCCAAGTATTGGGTATTCAATAATCTAGTTGGTGACATGGATTTCTGATGCATTTCTGATGAATATTTTTTCTTAAGCTCTTAGAACCAGAATACACACATATATTGTTTGTTCATGATTATTTCCCCAGAAGTCAAAGGATATTTTAAAAATTAAGACAGAAATATATGTCATCAGTCTAAGAATAGGCACCCTCCTTTTACTCATAAAGGTAACAAATTTTACATTGCCTAGTTCCACTTTTGTGTAGCTTATAAGGTACGATAATAGTGTGGTCCATCAAGGTAAGGCTGCTACCTTTCAGGGTAAATGGAGCTTAAATCTACCGTATGTCTACAACTATTTGTAATTCACAGCTGTTTCCCAGAGCTATATGGAAAGTGACATTGTAAAAAAAAGAAGGAGAAAAAGCGATGAGACATCTCTTGCAGAAAAGGTTAATCTATTATACGTCTATGATTATTTGTACTGCACAGTTGTTTCCCAGAGCTGTAACGAAAGCAACATAATAAAGAAGAAGAAGAAACGATGTGTCATCACGTGTCCCAAGAACGAAATTTCTCTCTCGTCACACCTCCATGAATCATAGAAACAACAGGTTTATTTATGATGATCTATCATCCTCAATCCTTGGTCTTTCTTTCCCTCATACTGAACCCCTCCCCCCTTTCGCCTTTTCAACCCTTACTACAATCACCCCGCAACCTTCTCTCTCTCTCTTATACCACTCATATTAGGTTTCTAAATACTAATGGACAGTGGTAGACATCCATAAATCCTGGTTTCATTGCGAGATTCTGAAATAAACTTTCAGGTCTGTATAACTTGTTATTTATTATCTCTTTATTTGTGAAACATATCTGTCCACGTTCTTCTGATATGAACGTCAGCTTCCATTTCGGAATATAAGCAAGAATATGGGAATTACAAGGCAAGAAAAATTTTTTTTATCCCTAATTTAAATTTCATTTTTGTTGATCGAGCGAAGAGAGGTTTTGTTTTAACTTGATTATTTGGAATTGTCTGTCTTGATCTTTGTTCAGTGTTACCTGTTAAATTATATTACCAATTTAAACAAAATTTGGTAGTGGAATTCTTTGAAGCTAGGCCGAACGGTATATGTACATTTTTTTTTTCAATCAGGCTATACGTTTTAATATAATAACTACTCAAAAAGGATTTTAGTTTAGTAGCCATTTCAAATGATTTGAATTTATTATTATAAGCAATCGCTCGAGTACCCAGGAGTTTTTATAATTTTGCATATATTATGAGACTGAGGTATTAAAACCACGTGAATCCCAACTTTTTATAATAATATAATTTACTTAAGAATATAGGATAATTTTGATTTCTGCCAAACTTGATCTCCAAAGAGAAATATAAACTTTTAATCCAAGGAGAATACATTGGAGGTATTTAAACTTTATATATAAAGAGAAATATTAAGGCCGTAGAAAAAAAAACATGTAGGTCAGCCGGTGGGGTGTACTGAGGTTGGTCTTCCCTAATTGGTTTTCCCCTCGCTCTCTTACCGCAGATGCGGGTACACTTCATTTAAATTCAACTTTCTTCATTCCTGAGACATTAGCGTGATAGTATTATAATAAATAAGACGTGGCCTTTAACATTTTATTAAGACCAGGCTTATGATTTTATATTCAAATGGTAGGCCCCAATACACATCAGAAGTGCCCCTAAAATTTCAAATCGTAAGAAAAGTACCAAATTTAAATATCTGCGATACAAAATTTACTCTCCTAAAAAATAAGAACACCCTGGGTCCTATTGCGATATATCGTCATAATTTATTTTATAAACTTTTGGATGTCATCTCAGTACTAGCCTATACATAAATCTATCAATAAATTTAATCATCACATGAATTCAGATACTAAATTATTCCTACCCTCATCAATGAACACGCGGACTAAACATCAGCTCATTTAATCTAGTTTTCCTGTGACGCGCATCTTGGGGATCGAATCTTGTCCTGGTATACCGAGGGTGTTTTTTGATAAATGGCTTTCCAATACGCCAATACGTGAACTTTTTCTTTCAATTCTGCTTACTCCTAGTGCTATTAAATTCGAATTAAAAACCTTGTGTTCTAAGCTTAGAAAATTCACTAACAAATTACTGTGGGTTAATATCTAATTTTGCTTTATCAGAAGTAAATTTGTTTACACCTTTTAAATAAAATTGAAATGACCGATCTAAAATTTCGTTTGTAAGCCTACGTCTCGTGTTGAGCATGATGCCCTAATGAAGACTTAAAGTTATTCTGGTATGATTACGAAACCTTTTGACTACCCTCGGTATAAATACACAAGAGAGCCCTTCCTTCCCTTTACCACTATCTCTCTCGTAACATAATGTAATTAATTCATTCTCGCTTTGAAAGGCTGGCAAACCTTGCAGGATCGAGCAAGCTTTGACATGTGTTGGAACCTCCATTTATCTATTGTCCTTGTTACGAGGGCTACGTTGATGAAACTAATTAACAAATATATTAAAGTTATTTTCTACCAATATATAAACAAAGTCGTCCTAGGTGATCTTGAGGTAAAATGCTCATCTCAGGACCTCAATGCTCGTCGATTAAAAACCCAGTTGACATCGATGGATAATTTTATAAATAATAATGCGTAGCACAACTTCCTTCGGAGGGAAAGTAAAGCCATCTTTCCCATGTCAATTGTGGATGGTAAAAATAACCCTGGAAGATATGTTAAAATACCTTTCCCGGCAAAATTTGTAGAAATTTTCTCGCCCGCTAGTAGAATTTCATCATTGATCAAATATAAATATAATGATGTAGCACTCTCAATTGAGTATTAGGCCTTTATAAATTTTATCTTTACAGACTTGGGGCTAGTTTCATAGTAAATTTTAGTACGCCTCAAGTGCGGTGCTACACGAAGTTCATGACGACACCAACTTAAACCAGAATGGAATGGGCCAATTTTCTATGCGAGAACGGCCCATTCCATTCAAGTTTAGGTAGGTGTCGTCTTGTATTTAGTGTAGCGCCGCACTTGAGGCGTACTAAATTTGACTATGAAACTGGCCCTTAGTATGTGCTATGAAGTGTAAGCTTACGCAGGAAACTACGATTAGAAAAATGTTGGTAACCTGTTATGTGAGATGGCTGTCTTAGCGACGTTGCAGAATTAGTGAATTCTAAGTAATTCTTTGAAGAGGGTTGCATCTTAACTTGATGTAAAATATCCCCACGGCTTCTTTGGTGCTGATTGATGGCTCACAGCTGACTTCTGACAGTCAACATTTAGGTAAATACCTAGATTTTAACCGTCAGAAGTGACAGCTGTTAAACACATGTTTTTGCAGATCATTTGGTTCGGCATAGGAATACATAATTTGGTCTGGTAACTTTTCAAAGCTGTCAATCAGCACCAAAGAAGCCACGGGCCGACTATACCTATTCACGCTAAGCACTATCGTACTCTCATACAAATATATAAAAATAAAGGGAAGAAAATGAGCAGTTCACCCTTCGAGGGGTCTAGTTTACATGCCTATACTCTGATAGTACTTACCCTCTTCCACCAACGAGTATACTTACTCTCTTATTATACTTTTTTCCATATGGGCAGTATTTATATGTAGTATTTCCAAATTACTTTTTACTTGTTTCTTATTCTAGATGGACATATACTTCCAAAGACTAGGAAAGATTCTTAAAGCTAAACACCTCTAGAAGCTCTCTAAAGTGCTTTTTATGGCAACACAGCCCCCTAATTTGTACTTCAACCTTAATTTTGATATTGTTTGAACCATAAATAAAGCCATATATATTTTGTTCATAAGACTTTAGGGGGGAGGGGGTTTAAACCCCCAAACCCCCCCACCCTGGCTACGGCCTTGTGGATAAGGACAGGCGTATCTGACGTGCGAGAGATTTAGAAAAGTGATACGAAAGGGTCTCTTTAGGCCCGAGTGCGTCCCAGTCAGGACGTTGGTGTCGAAACAATTACCAGTTCAGTTCCCGGCATGTTTTTCTGTCGTGCCTTTAACGAGCAATCATTTATAACGTTGTTGTAGTCTCAATTAGTAGCCTCTGGTGTACTAGTTAAATTACGTACGTTGTACTGACATTAACATTTATATATATATATATATATATATATATTCTGAAAATTGAAAAATGACACCTGGACACGTAAATCGAACCCGGGACCTCTGGCATAGTACGCCAATGTTCTAACCACTGAGCTATCCAGTAATCGTCCGGTGCCCAGTGTCATTCTTCAATCATATTTTAAGGCAGAGTCTATGATGGACGTGCGGAAATCGTTGGCTATAATGTGTGATTTTTTAAAATATCTTTTAAATTAAAATCCCGAGCTATCAGATAACGCAGCCACCTTAAACTCGGTAGTTGGCTTATTGCTGCCACTTGTGCAATTATTATAATTGTAAGGGATTGCATATTTAAGAACCAAATAGCCAAAGCCATATATCTCGGGTTCGATTCCCATGTTCAGATCTAATTTTTCCATTTTCAGAATATGATTTCTAAATGGATAATTCCTCACTTAAAAGCGTAAATAATAGCTTCGGCTATTTGATTATAATTTATATATTTATATCTCACCGCGTCTAATACCCGTTCAGATTACAAGCATATATTATAACTACTATCATGAGCTACGGATGAGGAATGAATCATTTTATAATTAATTCACCCGAATTTGCGTTAAAGGAGAGTGGGAAACCCTTTAGGAAAAAATCACCCTCAGTAGATTCGACCGAGATTTGAACCCCGATATCCACCTCATCAGCATGCAAGTATAACACAAGATTGTTGCCTTTAGACCATTTGGCTACTGGATCGGGCAAAGGAATTTTAATTTCGATTAGTATTCTCTGGAGTAGTGAAAATTACGTTGTACCGACTTTCACACTGTTTAATAAATACCCTCGAACATCACTCAAGGTTTTATGTTTTGTTTGTGACCAACTCCCTTAGTTATTCTGGTAGATAACGAACTGTAAAAAAAAACACACAAATCTATTTTGTGGCTAAAAGAATATTTCACATTCTCCTTGTAGCTGCGTTCTAAATTAGAGTAGGCCTATATTTGACTAGACCAAGAAAGAAGTATATACATACCGTCTCGTACAGCCTGAACAATTTACAAGATGAGATGATAAAAAAAATATTTTGACATAACTAGGTTGTTTTAGATATTATTTTATAATCTGTAAAATAATTTGTATTTTAAAAATTGATTTGATTTGTTGTGTGCTGGGAGGAAACGCGAGCTAAGGTCCGCATTTTACAATTTTAATAATAAGTTTTTTCTACTAAAATAAATCAAATACCGCTTAGGTAGATACCCAACGTCTAATTTAATTATACACATATGGTTATCGCAACAGTTATTGTATATGTATCATGGAGATCTCAGGAATTGATTAGAAACACTTAAAATTAAATTAAGAAAAAGTTATGGCCAAATTACACGATGTCCATGACAAATATTCAAGAATTTCTAAAATGTATACTAAATACGAGTATATAAACTGATGAAGCATTTGATTTATTTTCACCCAAAAAATGTTTTATTATAAAAACTGTAAAAATACTTGTGTCCCCTTTAAGCCCACACAGTAAACTAAACTCAATGTATATTAGGTCTAAAATATATTTTGGTTAGGTTTATATTTACTGTTATAATAAAAAAAATTAAGTCGATTTTTTTTAAACTAATCTTCAACTATATTAATTGTGTGTTTAAAAATTTAGACAACTATTGCGTAGTAGTTCTCCCTCATATAATTTTTTATATCTAATGCCACGATTTAGTCTCACTAACGAATCGTTTAATTAACGGCACAAATCGAATAGTTATAATTGGTTAGTGCTTGACCAACTGTAAATATTGCTTTTTAAATGATGCAAGGTAAGATAATTAGTTAAATGGCTCGTATTATAAAGCTAAGTTGAGTGAATTGAATTAATAAATTTGATTTTAAACTCTCAAAAAATATACTTTGTATAAATTAGAAAATCAATAACTAAAAACTAATGCCATGCAAAAATAAATCATAGATTGAAATTCATGTTTTATTATAGTTTCTGATAAAATTATTTGAATATTTTTATTATATAGATAGTAATTCATACTTTTATAAGGTTTCATTTTTACTAAAAGTTTTATATACACTCGAACTAGCTGCATATTTACACTATGCTGCAGTGTTGAGGGAAAGATAATTTTTTGGGAAAAACGGTCGATTTTTCAAGCGGAAAATAAGATAAACCATTCAGGAAAATAATACCTCAAGTTACTTTGCCGGGATTTGAACGCAGACCTCCCCGTCACCTGCTAACTATACAATACGAGACAGATTCCCTTTATTTTTAATGTTATAAAAAATCAAACAAATAAATATTTTAAAATTTCTCATTAAAATGCTTTATTTTTGAAATATAAACTATCTACGAGTATGTATGTGTTTGTATATTCAACAAAACTTCTTTATAGCCCCACGTCTTACTACCCATTTAGGATATACTCTTATGTACTAATTACGCCAATGGTTTTTGGTATTAGGAAGGTTATATTTAGAGGAAGTGTACTAGCATTTGTATTGAGGGAGCGTAGAAAACCATTCCGGAAATCCACCCCCAGTACACCCGGCCTAGCTGAAAACCTCAATCTCCTTGTCATCGGCAGTCTAGCCTACTGTGCGAACGACGCTTTAAACCACGGGGCCACCAAAGTGGGTTTAAAGAGACTTAATTTTAAGTGTAGGAGATAGTTGAAATATGGTTTCCAGGGTATACTGAGCTTAATAATAATAATATTTATCACCGCGTCCTACTACCCGTTCGGGTTAGACGCTTTAAGTACTAATTACGCTAATAGATTAGGAATTGGGAAGGTTAAATTAGAGGGAGTGAACCCGCATTTGCGTGTAGGTAGAGTGGAAAACCATTTAGGAAAAACCTCCCCCAGTTCACCCGACCGAGATTCGAACCTCGATCTCCCCGTCCTCAGCAGTCGAGCTCAACACGACAAGCGCGTTAACCAACTACGCCACCGAGGCGGGTACTTAGATTATCAAACTTGTTTATGTGAATCGTTCTTGCCACTTGATAGAGCCTTGATTGCCCCACATGAAATGATAACATACGTTTCTATGTCAGGTTATATCTAGAACAGAGGTAGATTAATGTGGTCGACATTTCACAGGTTTATTAGCAAGCTTTTGTCAACATTTCTATCTTCTCTGCTATAAACTAGCGTGTTATATGACTTTACTAGTTTAGATTTCTACCATAAAAATAAATATAATTACCAAATAAATATCTAAAAAAAAAACCTTCACGATGGTTAAAATAGATAGTTAGGGTGGGATGTAAAGGGACGTTAACTAAGATAAGTATTTTAGCAGTTAATATAAAAACTAGAAAACTAATGACCTTGTAAAAATACTTATCTTAATCGCATTCCCTCTCGTCAAAAATGTATTTGTGTGAAAATGTGTTTCCTTATATCATATCAAATAAAAAACAAAAAACTTAAATGCATAAAATAATAGATTGTCTAATATAATATA
>CABEEJ010010744.1:0-13179 GCA_901482245.1 Timema douglasi | reverse complement strand
TTTTCAGACATAACTTTTGCTAAATCGTAATCAATAATAGATGTAAGACTGATGGAGGGAGCTTTTTCCAATGTAAATGTATTTATTGATTGTTCTTGAAGGTTTACACCGTGACTATAATTATTACCTTGCTTGCAGTTTCCTCATTGCATTAAATCCAACGCCCGAAGCACTTGACTTTAACCAAGGAGGACTTCTCTGAAGATTATAAGAATTACACAATTCAAGATAAACTTCAAATAGTTTATCACGTGCTGAAACAAGATCCCATTAAATAGTTGGAATGATTTCTACTGGCGTCAGGAGTTGATAGGAGTTGCAAAACTATAGAGGCCGTAAATGTGTCAGGTGACACCTAAATTGAGAAGTTTGAAAAACAAAGCTTCAATATTGTTGTTTTACATGCCATAGGAACCAGAGTAAACAATTATTTGCTAAGAGAATAACATTTCTATTAACAAACATGTCATATTCCATAATTGATTGTTAATTATTTAAAAAAATTAGATTGCTTGTTAGTACTTTCAATATGTTTTAATATATATTCTCTCATTAAATAAATTAGCACTGTAAAAAGGGGAATTCAGGGATCGTTTTAAGTAATATTAAATAAAATGTATTAAAGTAGTGGTATCCAACCTTTCGCATGGTTGTATCCGAACTGTTATCCCTGGGACCATCACGACATCTTTATAGTCTACAGTCGTTTGGAAGCTAGTTATTAATTATGGTTTCACTGTATCCACGACTATCCGAATTTAATTACAGTTGCTGGGTTAGTATATTCTATTATACATGAAACCTTATTTGCTTTGTGGGCGATGTGGTACCTCCCCGCCACCAAGAAAACCAAACAAGTGTAGCTTTAAGCACACATGTCCACACATAGTTGTTTTAATTACTATAAATTGCTTATATTATGACTATACGAATGTGATTAAAATGTCGCAAAAGAGAATCATCCAACCCAGGGTGTATTTGTGATGTCATGGTTCCAACGCAACTCAGCCATATAATAGGCTGCTTATGACACCTAAGACATTGTAACCACAAAAGCACAAGCAGTATTTATCATGTATATCGCTTTTCTAATCAATTAATACAGTAAATAGCCTCAACAAGCCCAGTGACTACACCCTAAAAACACCATCACCTTAAATAGGGTCGTGACCCCTTGGTTTAGAAACTACTGTCAATTGAGTTCGGAGGGAAGTAAGAACCACCATTGTTAAAAGCTTTAATGAATGAGTAAAGTCACCCCCTGCCCATTCAAAACCCTCCCAGACCCACAAACACACAATGCACCGAGTTAAATTTGCTTTAAAAAATATATCAATTGTATAACCAAGCATATATAAGTTCTTTAAAATCATAAACAATTAATAATTATAGTTGAAATATATTTTATTAATTAGCCAATATTTGATCCTTTTAAATATTTTCCCTATTCAACATATTACCTACAGCCATAAAAAATAATGTATTTCCAATTTTTTACGATATATTAATGGCTCGCGAGCTATCTCATAGAGATGGGTTGGACTGACATTACATAACATTACGTCACTCCTCAACAATTTTTATTTTATTTTATGTATTTCAAGTGCAATTTCTTAACTGATAATTCACGACCGTGGCAACATAAATTTCCAGTTTTAAAAATACATCTACGTAGGTAAATCAAATTGAAGTAATTACTAAGATACTTCAAGGTTGTAACTCCGAATTTTTCCACTAACGTTGTTTTAGAACATACACAACACCTAGTCCCCCGGCCTGTAACTCATCAATGTGAAAGGATAAACCTAAATTTCAATCAACATTTAGGGATCATCTATAAACAACGTAGCGCTGTTGAAAAGGGTAAAGGGGTGAGTTCTAATATCTACGTGGTTTACATTGAAGGAAGGGCTAAGAAATGTAATATAAAGGGTTCTATATGACAGTCGGTGGTAGTGCAGTTATTTCTGATGACGACGGTAGATGGGGTGAAAGCTCCAAAAGATTATTGTTAAAGTTAAATAATTGAAGGGTACAGTGAAAAGAAGGTTAGTTCAAATTAATTTAAATGAGTTCGTGCTGCCATCTGTTAGACAATTAAGAGACCTTTCTAATGCACTTTGTATTATGGTTAAAAAAGCATCCGTTATATTTAATTTAATTTGAAAAGTTATTTGTTGGGTCCTTAAGGAGTTAACGATATAAAAATTGTTGTCCTGAAAAATGTGTTTTACCACTTTCAAACGATAACATTTTTTTAAAAGTACACAACATTTTTTATGCACTCGTCAATACAAAAAATAATCTTACACAATCATGATAAATTAACTTTAAATACCTCTTCTCGGGGACAACAACATTACTCTTTTTATACATGGCTGATAATTATACGTTTAAATATCAAATTGATAAACCAGTTTAAAAAGTCAAGGTATATAAAAGGAAATAAATGTGGGGAAAAGCTTCGTTGTACTCTAGTAGAGTTTAAAGAAAGTTTGTGCTCTATAAAGAGTCAATGAAAAAGGTGAATTTTAATTTAAATTCAAAACACTTTTTAAATATTAGCATTTACAATGTCAATTGTGAAATTGAATACTGTGATATTGATCTTAATCGCTATATTGGTCGGTGTTGGATATTTATTAAAACTGTGGTGGCAACGCAGACATATCAGGAAACTGGCGAGTGAAATACCTGGACCTAAAGCATATCCACTAATAGGAAATATCCTGGATATCTTGGCCTGGACTCAAGAAGAATCTTTTAAAAAATGCGTAAGTCTTGCAAGGAAATATTCACCAACAAGTCGAGTCTGGGTTGGACCGTATTTAATAATATTTGTTTCAGACCCGTGTGATCTAGAAATATTAATGAACAGTGATAAGTGTTTAGGAAGGGAAAGAATCAAGAATCTTGTTAATAAATATCCGTTAGGAGATGGTTTGCTTGCAATTGAAGGGGAGCAATGGAGGATTCACAGGAAGTTTATTCTTTCTTCTTTTCATTACCGTAATTTTGAATATTTTATTAAGGTATTTAATAAAAAGAGTAAAATCTTAGTAAATAGTTTGATAGGAACGTGTAATAATAGAAAAACTTTTGATATAAATCATTATTTTACCAAATTTTCTTTTGATAGTATATGTGAAACCGTTTTAGGTATTGAAATGAATGCTCAAGAAAAAACAAGTGAAAACTATATCAATTCTCTTAATACTTTCAATGGCATTTTCACACAAATGTTCGCAAAACCTTGGCTGCTCAATCCAATTGTAATTCGTCTAACATCGTACCACAAGAAGTTAACGGAGTGTACAAATTATATGAATTCGTTTAGTAACGAACTCTTCATAAAGAAGACGAAGGAGTACCGTGAGAAAATCAATCAACAAGTATCAACAAGAGTGACCTCAGATAGCTCACCCAATAAAGATAGACCATCACTAATAGATTCCATGATTCACATGATAGAACATAATGAATTTGTTTTAACAAAGAAAGAAATCATTGGAGAAATAAACTCGACCATCATGGCAGGAATGGAAACTACTGCAACCAGCCTCAGCTTCACGATGATGCTACTAGGATTCCACCAGGATGTTCAGAGGAAAGTACAAGAAGAACTTGACGCTGTCTTTGGAGATGACGTGGAGCGTTCAGTATCAATGGAGGATTTAAACAACCTTAAATACACCGAACAAGTTATAAAAGAATCGCTTCGTCTCTATCCGGTGGGGCCATTCGTACCAAGAACTTCAACTGAAGATATTAAAATAACAAACTACACTATACCTAAAGACTGTGATCTGTTATTTAATATATATTCTCTACATCGCAACCCCAAGACCTTCCCGAACCCAGATGAGTTCGACCCGGAGAACTTCTCACCGGAGCGCTCCAAAGGTCGACATCCGTACAGTTTTCTTCCGTTTTCCAGCGGTTTGAGGAAATGTGTTGGCTACAAGTACGCCATGTTCCAGATGAAGATAGTTCTGGCGACAGTTCTGAGACATTTCACTGTTCATCCGGCGTGTGACAGAAAGGAAATGGATCGTTGGGCTTTTTATTCAACTTTAAAATTAGTAAATGGCTTTAAAATCAGAGTAGTTCCTAGAGGTTGAATTATATTAAATTTCTTATTTAAATTCCAAATGTTTACTTCACAAATGATTTAATCCTTCGAAATACTATGCCCCTTTTCAAAAGGATTTAAACTAAATACAACTCCACGCTATCCTATTAACAAAAGATTTTTTAGTAATTCAACTATGCGATTTTAGTAAGTGAATTTTGTTGAGTGTGTAGTAAAAATTTGTTCAAAGATGTTTCTTTTTGTGTTTAATTTTTATATTGTAACTTATTTACTTATAAATATCTAATATAATTAGGTTAGTAAAATTTTAGTACCTCTTTATAACCAATAAAGTGTAAATTAATTTAATTATTTTGTATTAATCTGATATTATAAAGATAAGATAGTAAGGAATTTCCACACTCTTTATCTAGTAGATTTCATTTATTCAATTGTAATTTAGAGGTATAGTTTACAATTTTGCAGATTACTTATGTCACTACTATTGCCATGTGGGAATTAAGATTTACGTAAAACATGTGTATAAAAAACCATTACTGAAGATTCTGTATGGTTTGGTAGGGGTGACAACATGAACATGGGTTTACACTCACAGGACTGTGCACTGGCTGTGCGCCTGTCGTGTCGTGTTGTTAACCTGTGGTTTCTTAGGAACTGTTGGTAAGTCCAATTTTTATAGGAAGAACAGCAGAATTTACCAACATTTGTTGGAGTTACTGACATTTGACATTATAAAAATGTGTTTTATATATTATATACATATATATATATTCTTAAAAATTTAAAATAGACTATTAATAATACTTCCTTTTTGATTATTTAATGATTTGTCTTTACATTATTAATTATACGAACTTTTAATGTGATACAAGTTTAATTTTTTCACTTACGTCATATTGAAAACATTAACTACAATAGTGCAGAAAGCTATAAATTAAAATGTATTATATTTCCCCGTTTATATTATTGGAACCGATCATGACAAACCATAAACAAATTATTATTTTGTAAGCCTTATAAAAAAAAGTGAAATAAAATGTTTGTTTCAAATGAAAGTTATTTATTTTTTATACTTCAGAAAGTGTACACTATTAGCGTTGGGCAGTGACGTAATCAAAATAAACAAGACTCTTCACCAAGTCACCATAGGGACTCTTAATTATGGCAACCTTTTCAAAAGCTCTATTTTGGTTCTTAAATTTAAATAAAGAAGATATTTAAATCATCAAAAAGTTATAAAATGGTTATTTTTAGAACCAATATTTATTTTAAAATAGTCTAGGATACTAGATAAATTTCACATAAGCCTAAAGATTAAAATAAATTATACCGTGTGCACAGACAAAGAAATAACAGATATTCAGCCTTGCGGGAGATTTGTTGCGTCCCTCGACTCAGAACTTAAAATATCCAGTGATAACAGTGGTTCCAAGTGATAAATCTTTAAAACAACTCACTTTCAAAATGTTTCTCATCAGAAAGACAAATTGATAGAGTGAGAGTCAGTCATAGGTTATATCTTGTTTGGATATAAACTTTTAAAATTTAAAATAATATATGTTTTGTACACAAAGGCTTATTTAAAATACATGAGGTATATATTATATATCATATAATTGTATTTCTCTTTTATATAAGTGATATAACTTATTATATACAGGTGCATTGGGCTGGGGGTGGGGTGTAGGGGTAATGTTGGTTTAAAGCCTGGAAGCTGTGAATTTTGTGAGATTTGAGGTCTAGAGTTGAGAAATTCTCGGATTACTCTCTACCCCATTAATTTATATTATGGAAGTCCTTAACCACAAACTTACAACCGGATGGATTAACTTGACTTTTGTGGAATTTAAAATTGCGGGCCGTGCCTATATGACAGCAGAGAGTATTTACAGTGTGGCCGTGAGCGATATACATGTGATTTAACCACGACAGAGAGGAGCGAGGCTACATCGAGTTCTGTTACTCTACCTGTCACACGATCAGGGCGACTGAAGTACTACCCTACGAGAGAATCAAGGAGTCTTATATGTGTGATATGACATGTGCTGTTTACAATTTCCTCAATGGGGACGTTGTGACCGTGTTTCCCAGGCCTCCCCCATACCCACCACAACCCATCACGACGCCTCAAACACTGACCCCGCCCCCAGAGTCACCAGCATACCGACGCAAGTGTCGCCTGCCCACCAGACATCAGTCCCCTGCGTGCCCATCACCAACGGAGGAGGAGGAGGAGGTAAAGTCCTAAGATCCCATAAATCTCGAGGATTTAACAGTGTACTAAACTTATTCAAATATTAAAATTAGGTCTGAAATTCTCAATGACTACATAATCAGTCTGGGCAGTTTAGGTAACGTCTTTCTTCTAAAGTCTTCCTATTTTTTGGATTGTAAGCGATTTAAATCTATGCCACGCTGTATGATATATCATGGAGTAAAAAGTGTGATGTTTAAGAGTGAATTTAAAAATTAGGCCCGCTCATGTTGCCATAGGCTTATTTGACCACCTTACTATTCTCACACAATCTGCTGACGTATGGGAGCTAGCGGTGACATTTTTAAAAAGGTTTACTCTGTGAGAGGAAGGGAACCTGTATAAGATAACTCAGTTTGTGAGTAGAGGCCGTTGCTGCTTGAGAGAAGTGGACAGGGATATTTATTTACACCATTACTTTCGCTGCATCCCCAGTTGCCACTATGTCATTTAAATGTAGCGGGTCCTACGCAAAGATCTGCGATCTTATTCAACACAAACATCATTGTCATCAAATGAATCCAATTCTGAGAACCAGGGTGCCTGTTTGGACGAGGAGGTATTGTGAGGTGCATTAGAACAGATCTAGAAAGAGGAATACAACCGTGTCAAGTGTTTAAACATCTTGAGATAAACAAAAAGTTATAACGTTGAGCTAGTGTAAGAGACCAGCAACGAGCCGAACGTTAATGTGCTTGAGGGTAGGGTGTGGGACGAGTAAGAATGGCAGGTAAACACTTTGGAGACATTGTCACTAGGCGTCCTACCGCCTCTCAGCCGTGTCCTGAACTATTTTAAAGGCGACTCCTACTCTTCTCTATATGATAGAAGAGATTATATTTTCTCATGATGCTTTTTATAAGGTAAAAAGAGTGATTATATGTTTTTTTTACTATCACAATTATATAATTCATGTTTCACTTTAGTATTAATTATTTGTATTGGTCACAAGACCTAAAGAATATTACTGCTTGTAAAAACAACCTATGTTGTTGTGGCTGCATGTTATGTTTTTAATTAATTCATTGATGATTTGTCAATAAAAAAAACTATTAATAAAATGTTATTATTTTTTAAATCCCTAGAATATGATGGTTGGAGAGTCCGAGAAAGAGGATGGCGACATTGTCATATTCATTTATAAATTGTTGTGACTTTAAATTGCTACGCGGAGAGAAAGTAAAAGGGTTTAATTGTTATATTTAGAACGTTTCAACTTATCCATAATGTTTGAGACTGAGCTTCTAAGCCAAATAAACTTATATTTATAGGACTAGAAGGGGGGTGTTTGGGTGTAGGTGTTAAAACACAAACATATCAGTTTTATAATATTTAGTTACACAACATTTGGAACATTTATGTATATTTAAAAAAATAGTTTTAGAATATGTATTTACAAGTATATCTTACACCTTGATGGGAACAAACCAGGACACATACTAAGCTACATATTTAATATATATATACTAAAATGATACAAACTCTGTTTGAGAAAATGATACTAATAAAGACATGTAAACATTGTTTTAAATATTATTCATGTAATTATTTATAATGTATTTCCATTTTTATTGTACCTTATTGAGGAACTCGGTTAAATAACAATAATAATGTAATTTATAAGGCTAATTGTAGTATTTTTAATGAGACAAACAAAATAAATGTAAAATGTGATAAAAATATTAAATGAATGTTATTTTACAGAGATAAAATTTGTTAGGGGTCTAGTTAATTTAAATAAGATATATTGAAAAAAATATTCGGGAGATAAACTATAAATGTTACGTCCAAAAGGGGTAAAATCAATTATCATTCTATAATAATATTTCTGATTGAAATATGTGACCGATTGATAAGTATTATGTTTTATTCATAAAAACAAACACATAATTTTGTTGATCACAATAACCAATCTGTAAATATCAACTTTAAACCTAATTGTCCGAATATATTTAACAAAATTAAAATTTTCAAAAATAAATTATTTGTAAATTAACCGAAATTATTTGGTATTTGTAAAAAAAAAAGTAGGTTGTTCTTACAAATCATGAAAAACTTAACCCTGATTGATATTTTGAATTACATTTTCCTTGTTAATTGTTAAAAAAAATTAAACTTTTAATATATTGTCATAAGTAGACTACGCAGAAATTAATTTATTTTAAATAAATAAAGAAACTGTGTTATTGATGATGAAAAGAATTGCTCCCCCCGATACTAATTTTGAACCAGATCAATTAAGACCTTTTTTTAAAAAGAATATTCAAATTAATGAAAACAGTTTTACAAATATAGCTCACAAGACTAAAATTATGCTTGGAATATTTATTTACACAAAACAAATTAGCCACTTAAACATCAAAGAAATTCAATGTTTCGAGTCCCTGTCGTGCGTGTGTATTGAGTCTGGTTTCTTCCCTCACCATCCACGGTTTGTGCCCCGGACGGGTAGTAAGACACAGTTCAAATACCGATAAGCTTAACTTCGTGGCTATTAGCAGGTATATAGGGGGGAGGGTTCGATTGCTCCTCGTGTTCAATTGCCAATGACGCGCAAATGTGGGTACACATCTCGTCCTGTGACATAAGGAGGTAGGGGTTCAAGTCCCTTAGAGGGCAGCAAACGCTAATTACTTACAATTTAAAAACCTGGCAAATGCTGTTACGTGTTTCGCTTGGTCAAAATCATATCTTCTCTCACGCTTACCTGAAGAGCTAAGTTCGAATCCCTGTCGTGCGTGTGTACTGAGGCCACCTTCCTCCCTCATCGTCCACGACTTGTGCCCCCAGACGGGTACAATTTGAGATGTTAAATTTTTGATTGAGCCTTCGTATAGCAGATCTAGCAATTTTGTCAAAGGGTAAAAACGAATAAAAACATAAACGTGTGGTTTGGTTTATCGAACGGGTGAAATTAGTTCTAAGTTTTAACTCCACCGATCTGCATTAGTCTTTCTGTATGTGCTGGATATGTCTCTAAATAACTTTTTAACACATCAACTGATTTAAATCAAACTTGGCAAGGTTGATCTTTGCACCTTTATATATTTATTATTTAGCACCACGTCTTATTACCCGTTCGGATTATACGCTTATGTACTAATTACGCTAATGGATTAGGAATTAGGAAGGTTGAATTTACAGGAAGTGTACCATAATTTGCTTGGAGTTGGAATGGGTGAATATTTATAGAAAAACGACAATTGACCTGGCAAGTATTTGAACCCTGAACTAACAGCCAAAGGTATACCAACGAGTGTTTGTAAGCATGACCAATGGTATGTTCTACAACACAAAACAAAAGCCATATATTCTCTAACGATTTAAAATATACTCATACACTGTAATATAAATGTTTAAGTTTTTCCTTGATCTTTATATCCCCCCGTCTTATAACTGTTCAGGTATTAGGAATATGTACTAATTATGGTAGCGAGTTAGGGATGAGGTAGGTTGAATTTGGAGGAAGTATGCACGTATTTGCTTTAAGAGCGAATGAGAATCGATTTAAATAAACCCACTCTCGGTACAACTAACTGGAATTTGAACCACGATCATCCCATCATTGGAAATTCTAGTATATTGCAAAATTTACTGCTTAGACCATACGGTCACTGAAGCTGTTTTGTATATGTTAAAAAAGTAAATTTTGCTTTCATGTAATTTACTTAAATACTGTCTCTATAGATCAGGATATATTGGTTATTCGTTAAAATGGCCAGTAGAAATATTTCTGAAAGCATTTAAGGTAGCTATTCATGATATGACTATGCTAAGTAGTGAGAATTTTTCCAGCCGACATTCTGAAGGCGGAGATTGAAGTTATTATCCTGGTTGGTTGTACTGATACCTGTTATCCACTCTTCTTCCACGCAAATGCGGGTACACTTAGTCTAAATATATAATTACAAATGCCTAAAATCATTTGCATAATTAGAATAAATATGTATTAACTGTTTCTTCGCTCAAATGCGTCTGCATTTAACAGCGTAAGACGTGTTTAAAATTATTTAATTGAATTAACGTTCCAACAGTCATTAGCAATGCCAAAAACTCCTTCAGATCTCGAGTTATGGCATGATGTACTCTGCAAAAGATAGAGAGGTTCAAATCCAGGTTCATATATGCGAAAGAGGACCTCGCAATGCAGCATTATGAAACAACTTTGGCGTGTGAATTACCCCCTGTTTTTCAGAGGTCAAAGCCACTGACCGACAAGGCAATTTGGGAAGGAAATATACTAGAATTTCAATGCTCCAAAAGAAGTGTGTGCCAGAAATACATGGTTGTACCATAACAATTTCCCCATTCTCTTTCCAAAGTGCACGTTAAATACTTCAAATAAATTTAAATTGAAACAATATACTTGTAAATAATATTCATTTGTGACTCTATACATAAAAAGCAAAGCCCATCCAATATAAATGGATATTATTTTATTGATTTGTATGCATATAAGTTAATGCATTACTAAATGTTAAATTAACGTGATAAAACTCGTTTAAGATGTCGAATAGTATAAGGCGTCACATTCGAGTTAGACCAGTATAATCATGACGGGGGAGATCAAGGTTAGAATCTCTGTTGGGTGAACTGGGGATAGTTTTTCACTCTACCTCTAAGAAAATGCGGGTTTAAACTTCCTAATCCCTGAACAATTAGTGCAATTAGTACTTAAGCGCATAACCCGAACGGGTAGTAAGACGCGATGCTAAAATTTGTCAAGTTCGTGTCATCTATAAATAATATGTGCGCCAGATAACGTTTGAGTTTACATTATAGAAACTGGCTATGGGAAGGGCGGCGTTTGATCTAGTAGAAAGTTTATTTTGGGGGTAAATTTTCATAAACAGTTTTCCACTTCCAACTCTGGAAAATTGAGAAGCATTCCCTTCGTATAACTAATTTATTAGGCCTTAATTCATTCTTGTGTTAAATACTATACATGTATAACGATGCTAAGGTGTATGTATGTGCGTATTGTAAAAAAGTATTATAAGCATTAGTAAAATATTCAGGGTACGCTAAACAAATTCATGGCATAGTATTCAATTTAAAAATAAATATTATAGATTACATCATCAGCGTCGAGCGTATTTAGGGAGGTTATCTAATAAAATTTATATTCTCCCTCCCCACGCAAATGCGGGTGCAACCTTCCTAATTCCTAGTCCATTAGCGTAAATAGTACTTAAGTGTATTATAACCCGAACGGTTAGTAAGACGCGGTAATAAAAAGAGTAATAGATATCAAACTGGCCACACTAGATGACAAAGTGGTAAATCACTGCTTCGGTGGCCGCGTGGTCTAACGCTCAACTCTCGTATTAGATTATAGACTGCTGATGACGGGGAAATTGAGGTTCCAATCTCAGCGGGTTGTACTGAGGGACGTAGTTTGAGCCCATACCTGCACTTGGAAGGTTTTGTTTTGACTATTTTGTTTATGATTTCCCCCTCTCAAAGTTAAATAAGTACAGTAACAGTAATATTTTATACATCGGTGGTCGCGGGNTACATCGGTGGTCGCGGGGCTACAAGTCACCAGGCAGGCCCTAGATTAACTTGACGGGGGACTAAGTGTAGTAAACCCGGACCTGTAGTAAAAAATTCTGAGGAAAAACAACAGTTTATAGGTACATTTCAATATTTATACAAAGAGACTTTTAGAAAATACAAACCTTTTTCAGCCAACATTTATAATATAATACTACAATATCGGTGTTATTTTATAGGTCTTAAGAGTATATTAAAATAGGTTGCTGCAGATCACTTGTCTTGACGTATTAATGCGTGAAATTAGATTTAGTGGGTTTTATAGTTGTTCCTTTGAAAATGGGACTGTAGTTAGGTCAGACAGTGCTTAGCTGTATTGTTCATTTCTAGAATTCGTTTCGAATTTCGTTGGGGTGCATTGGGAATAAATCTCTACACTTGTGATTTTCGATCTTGTTTTCTCTCTTGCATACTGGACCGTCCGTCTGGACTATCAGCATATTTATATTAATGGAACAGGAATCTATACAAATAAAATGAAGTGTTTGTCTGTGTGGATGTGTGTGCGATGCCCAGCTAAATCTACGGCATGCATAGATCTGAAAGTTTTAACATAGGTGTACGGGAGGGGTCTGAATGCACCTCGAGCAGTATTTTTACATTTTTAATCAAGTTAGCTTTTTAACACAATACCACATTGGGTCACAGGCAAATCCGTGTGAGTTTGCTATTTATAAATGATTTAACGGGTAAGTGTGCCCTCATTTGCGTGAAAGTAGATAATGAAACCATCAATTCATCCGACAATATTTTAACCCCATTACTGGCAAAAAAGAGACTAGGTCCTTGTGTCACAATACATTTTATAATTGCATCGATGGTCGCATGGTCTAAGGTATCACTAGACGGGCGATGAGAGTGATTGACGCTTGAAACAAATGCGGGTACACATTCTACCTGGACTATAAAAATCTGGTCGACCGGCAAAACCGCTTCGAAAATGATGGGGGTGCAAGAAGTACGGCCGTTATAATAGACAACAGCTGTGCTAAATATATCGACGTTCGAATTATGGTGTGCACACCGTCTAAATGTCAGGATAATCTAATTCTGGTTGGAGAGGTGAAATCGAATATCCAGCGGTGTAAACTGTAGGTATATTATTAATCACCCCACCGCACGTTTTGCCAGAAAGGGTAACTGTCACTCATATAGTTATGGCAAGAGAGGTCGATGTTTCGAATTTCGCTTGGCTGAACTGGAGTGGTTTTCTACTCGCCCTCACTCCACGTAAACGCTGGAATATTTCTACCTTACTCTTCCGATCCATGACGGA
>CABEEJ010010742.1:0-13189 GCA_901482245.1 Timema douglasi | reverse complement strand
ATACTGGGATGTATATAATATAAAGATAACAGCTGAGAGAACCAGAGTTGGTCTAGTGTTGATACTGGGATGTATATAATATAAAGTTAACCACAGCAGTGGCTGATAGACTAATAATCTGCTTTACGTCTATTTACTTACTTTGGGCTTACCTCAAAAAACATATAAACAGGGGAAACGCAGCTCCATTGCAAGTTAAGAATAGTGATGATTGCAATATTCCCAGCAGAGTATTTCTAATGTCCTTTCTAGTTGGTATCCTGCCCCTCATTATGAGGGCCAGCTGAAACAAACAATTATTATACCTCAACATTTGTTTATACCTTGGATTCTGCCTGTTGTTGCAGGTAAAGTTTGTTTTTCGGAATTTGGGGTAAGCTATATATATATATATATATATCTCATCAGTGAGGGAGGCGTTGTTGGAAAAACAACTTGACAGTCTTAACTTGAGGTATTTTGTAGAAGATTGAAAAGTTAAACAAACCAAATGGATACGAAGCAGTTTGAATGGAACGGGCAGATCAGACTGAAGCTCGGTTACTAAAGGAACATATATATAAGAGAGAAGTCAATACCTGCAGCATAGCAATAACATCCTCTCTCAAGAGGGTCATAGAGCCGAGCAGATTAATAGATAATATAACAACAGACAGAGGGAGAAATGTGAAGCTAACAAGTTGGCAACACTGGTCTTGTCATTGTGTTCTGGTAGAATGAAGCGAACCATTCATGGAGGTACTCATGTTTTGTTAATGGACCCTAAACTAATTACATAAATATTACTGGCGACGAACTTACGTTACGAAACCAATATGTCTTGAAATTAAATTACAGTGTATTGTATTATGTACATTAGCATCGGATGCCCATTGAAAAAATTGCGGATAACGATGAACGTGCTATAAGAATAAATTGCGGATAATGATGAACGTGCTATAAGAATAAATTCCGTCAGTCTTTTTCTTTGTTACAAACCAAAAGTGGGACCTTTTCAAAAGTACAGAGAAAGGTTAATGGCTTGTTTCAATGTGACTAAAACTGAGTAAAGTGAGAAAGTTCCTACGTATAGTTTTAATGGTGGCAGAACTGTATATGGTACCCGTTAATCCTCTTTAAAAGTCATACATAGAACTGGTTAATGTGTTGTTGAACCGTTTTCACCTACAAAGTTAATTCCAGCAGATAACTTGAAGTTTAATCACAAGCGTCAAAATGTTGACAAGTCTGTTTTTGATTTTTTTTTATGTCAATCAAAACAAATGACATCAAGATGTGACTTTGGAACATTTCTGGACCAAGCGCTCAGGGATTAGTTAACTGCGGGCACATTTCTGAGGAAACCTTAGTTTAAGAGGTCATTGGCTGAACCGTCAACATAGTGTTTTGAAGAAGAATTTGTGACGGTTTATGCTCAGTCTAAAGTAATAATGCAAACGTCAAGCGAGATGAGTGACGTCAATTAAGTGGGAGGTGATGATGTTTAAAAATTGTAAGGCAAGTTGTTACAAAATAAACTCTGGAGTAATCAGGGTGCTTTCTGAAAGGGCTCAAGAGGCCAGTCTGACCTGCGTAGTAAGTGCTACAGCAAGTTGTTACAAAATAAACTCTGGAGTAATCAGGGTGCTTTCTGAAAGGGCTCAAGAGGCCAGTCTGATCTGCGTAGTAAGTGCTACAGTGTATAGTAAATATTAATTGCTGGATTTGTTTCAAGTGTGCCATATTGGTAAAATGTGCCATCTTGACAAGCGGACATTGACGGTGTCGGGAAGAAGTTAGTTGTAAGAGACTGTTAGACGATGTGCCTTGGGGGTGTTCACTGGAAACTGTTGACTTCACAACGTTATGCTGACCACCATTTTAAACAATATGGAACGCTAAAGCAAACTCATTTTATAATACTATTAAGAAGTTGGTTGTTTAGAAAAGTTGAATGTTCAACATATGCCCTCCATTTTTATCACCAAAAGAAACAAATTGGGAAAACAGTCGACACTAACAATTTAGTGGGCTATTTATTTTTGCTAGTTAGTTCTGATAGATGGCATTTGACATAGTTTCTTTCTTTTTTTCTTCTTGAGGTAGCCTATTTAAGGTGCATTTTCTGAACTGACCGATGATATCAGGACACGAGTGGGAGCCAAAGGGCCCCCCAAGTTTGCCGGGACATACCCTTCAGTTCTTTTACAAGCCACACTCAACACGAGACCGACGGCTTGACTTCCCCTGGCCGGGTTTGAACCCACGAACATTGGGTCCCCAAGACCAGCGACAACGGTAAAAACAAGCTAAGAGTGTGAAGACGTTTGGCCCACCCTACTTATTTTTAAACATTAATATGAAGATAAGCTGCTGTGTAAGTGTTACTGGGCAACGTAAGCAAGGAGTCAGATTCCATCGAGGGGCGCTACCTTTCTTAGCACTAGCACAATAATATTACAATAACACTGACTGGTTTTAAAATATCGGTGATTCTTCACAATGTCTTGATGAAGCAATATTTATAGCAACCACAGCCAAGTATCGGGTATTTCTGGGTATTTCTGGGTATTTACTCGAATAGCCCCACGACAATGGGGTGGAACTTGGAAGGAAAACTAAATGACACACAGCTACCTAATCTTAAGGTTTCATCTGGGTTTCGTGTTGCCTGACTAATGTACAGTCAATACAAAAATATGTGTTTTAAGATGTTCCATACAGTTGATAACAAAAGAAAGCAAACAATGTTATTTAATATTTTATAGTGAGTGTTATGTAATTTGGGTGAAATTAGTGGTCCAACAAACATTAAGTTAGACTTGAGCACCGATATTAAAACTTATTTGACGTACGATGATAAACTCTGGTAATTGTGTAGCCTAATGTATTTAGTGATCTGTTTTACTACAGTTAGAATGTACGTGACATTAAAAATGAACATATCATAATGGTGAGTGGTTTGGAAAGCAGGTCATGTATTATATTATTGTAAATATCACAGGCCCTACATCTAACAGTGGATGAACTATATGCACATTAGAAGCAAATAAACTTTAGATTAGGACCATCAACACATAGTAAATATTAAGGTTGTTTTCTGCTTTGTTACTTATTTTAATCTATTAGTCCTATTTGTGATTTTGGGGATAGGACCGCCGAAAAAAGAATAAATGATTTTTTTTCCGTAGCCTACTTTTAAAAATAATCCGAAATGTGATTCGTTTAGTAAGCTCACTTTTCGATTTTGTTCTTAACAACAAATATTTGTATTGAAAACGCATGCGAATGAAACATTTGAACCATTAAAGTAATTTTTACATAGCAATCTGATACTATTTTTGAAAAATCAGGTGTTTTAAATAAAAAATAACACGTAAAACATGCCAGTCAATAAGATCGATTCTCAAATTAGTTGGTAGAAAATAAAAAATAAAAGAATAACAAGGACCGCGGAGCAAGTATTTACTTGAGTGGCTAGAAGAACCAATACTAGCTCCGTAGCTCGAGTAACTGTTGCCATCTGATGTATCTATGATCACTGATATCTCAATCACCGATACTTTTGAGATTGTGGCACTGGGAGTATGGGGGGGATCAGTCAGTGACTTATCAATAATCTCTACCAAGGATGTAGTAAGGCTCGCTGCCATTCTAATACTACACTGCAGTCTTCTATTGGAAGTGCGTAAGAATTAATAAAATGTCTACCTCAAGGATTGTCGAGACTATTCCGTTACAGCAAATGTCTTACCATGTATACAGTTATATATATCCTGAGGCTCTCCTGCATTGCAGCCCAACCAAGACATGTTGTAGCGTTAGAACAGGAATTAGTCCATGGATGAACATACTCCACACATGTTGTGGAAACAGTTTGTAACTTACTCAACACAACCATCTTTAAGAAAATTAATAATTAGAACATTATCTTTTAACAACAGGACCTGTTTTCATTATCACAGATCATATTACGCTAGTCTAAATGATGATGAAACAACAAACAAGTCAAAGATCAATACAAAACGAAATCACCTAATATTAATTTTAGAAATCAAAACTCAATCATGGTTATATTATAAGAGGCCAAATATATAGTTAACTAGACACATTAATAAATTATATGTAGATAGATAGAAATTTCATTTTATATAAAAAAATTAACACCAGAGAGTTGTTTCTATAAAAAATGACATTAATCTGCACATAATTTTATTAAACTGTAAAAACAAAATGACTTTTGATTTAAATACTTATATTTTGATTGTAATTGTATAGTAGATATATTATTAATAGTATAAAACCGATTTGTACTTATTACAGGTAAGAATTTTGGTTTGATTGATTGATTCTTTATTTAGTTTATAAAAAGATCCAAGTGGATAGTAGGCCCTACATACATAAACATCCTAGTATTGGTGAAACCAATTAGTTTTAAATATAGGATGATGAAAAAAAGTTTAAAAAAATTATTACGTGTCTTCTTCCGGTATGAATATAGCAAAAATTAAGTTTGTCAAAGTTACTCAACATTTAAGTTTCCCTAAGAATAGCAATACAGATCAGTCTTAAATAAAATATAGAAAATACATTCCTTGCACTGTTCTAATTTATGTTCACGTACCCGTATGTATTTTTTACTCAACCTAACTTAACAAGGACATAATGCTATTTTTGATCAAAAAAAGTTCCACTGTCCCTGCTACAGACCCCAAATAATTTTAATAAATACTTGAATCACATTTGATAGAGAAAAAAATCAATCCATTAATTATTTGTAAAAAAGAAAAAAAGTTAAATTATCTTTAATAACTGTTTACCACTCACAAATAATTCAGATGTGAAAATGATGTGTTTCAATTATACTTGCATTATGAGCTGTGCGATATTAATTATTGGATTAGCATCAATTAAATATACCCTTATAACCTTCATTTAAACATACCTTGAGCTTAGAGCTTTTCTTGAGATAAGAATTTCTAAAGCTATGCGACGATGAATAGTAATAATCAGGGACACATCGCATAGTTAAAAAAATAAAAAGGCAATAATAATTGCTATGGCGGGCTTTAGGT
Organism: Timema douglasi; assembly: GCA_901482245.1. Lineage (NCBI taxonomy): Eukaryota > Metazoa > Arthropoda > Insecta > Phasmatodea > Timematidae > Timema > Timema douglasi. The sequence goes on along the minus strand of CABEEJ010010742.1, from coordinate 8,135 downwards.
GTTTATATTAAACATTTTGGTGACAATGTCACCAGGAACTTCGACGACGAAACTGAAAGGAATGAAAAGATCTGCTACTACTTGTGATCAAGTATTAAAATCAGAAGACTCGGGAGACGACATAGTAATTATATTCTTATGTTTAATTTTGTGACTTGACCAGCCACACAAGGTAGCCTACCAAATGTTTTTTAATTTTCCCTGTTTTTTAAAATGAAAACTTAAACAAGCTCATATTTTTGTACATACTACGTTTTTAAATTATTTGAAGTGTTTATTTTTGGTCGAGTACGCAAATACTTTGAGGAATAATACCTTATATCGCATGCATTTAAAAATATTTTCCCGAAAATCACACTACTAAACTTCAATTGACACATAAAAGGGAAAGCCATTAAAATACATTAACACAATTTGAGTCAAAATTTCGTGAATAGTATTTTGACTCTTGTTATATTACAGTGAATTGTTTGGCCACATTCCTAGATACATCGAGAAACACTTCGACCCGCAAACCAGTATAAATGTTCGCCTGGAATTAAAACGGACAGAAGGTTAGGTTAGGTTAGTTTATAAATCATAACAGATTTAGGCCTAATAAATATGTTAAATAGTAATTATATAACCGTTTATGATTGACAAACAAAGCCAACCAAAGTGGTTATGAATCTAATATATTGATTTGTTTGAGGTCTGGTTATTGTCTCATCGTACGCCAACATGGCGCGAGCGCAGTACAGGTCACACACTAATTATTGTTACTGTTTACGATCAAACAAAATATATTCATGTCTTTTTCTTTTGTGTGTCAACTGTAATTTAAATAACATTATTTTGGAGTGCTATTTTCATAAATTGAAAGTAAAAAGAGTTAATGGGTGTATTAAGTGGAAACCTGACTATGAGTGTGAATTCTCGGGAATGGCGTACCCTGAGGGTGAGATTTGTTTTTCTGTCACAAATTATCAAACATTTAATGTTTTCTAACAGTAATATACACAACAACAAGCAAATTTCTGATTATATTAAAACAAATATTGTAAAATATTCTTAATATTTATTGGCGGAAAACGAAAAGGGACCTCTTGTCGGAATTTTTTGGTTTTGGATTTTTTGCGTATTCTTGCAGAGCTTAAAATGCTGATTAATTTAATACCAAATTCAAACTGATAGTTTAAAATTTAACTAAGCTATAATAATTTAAAGATATTGTACATAAATAGGGTGTTTTGAGAAAAAAAACTTTTAATGTTTTGCACCACAAAAATATTTGTTATTTCCCATATTTGAGAAGTAAATAACTTACCGGTACTAAACAAACACAGTCCTTAGAAAATATCAAACATGGCCGTGTAGAATTAATATTATTGTCTGGTTCAACATACGTTGAGCAATACGAATTGGTAATTATATTGCATTTAGAAACACATTGTTGCATTTACATTTTACAAGATCAACTTAAGTTTGTTTTATTAGTTGTACTGATCTAAAAATATCAACGATTTGAGTGCGCTGGGTGTGTGACTTAGCAATATTATCACTTGTGCACACTACTAGCACCTTCTAAATTCTCCCTGAGCTCCACAATGAGCACAGCTACACCACGACGTCTTTGTATTCCTCTTTGCAATATGGCCGGGTGTTATTGAAACGGTAACTTCTCCGACCTTCGGTCAGACCGGGTGGAATCCATCAGGCTCACCTTCATTTCCAAAGATACCGTAGACAAATTCAATTTCGTCAAGTTCATTTTTGCAGTGTACTTTACCTTTACATGTTTCATCAAATTCAAAATGGTTGAACTGTTTGATCTCAGTCACTTTTAAACATTTGTTGGCGACCAGGAAGGCTTGCCAGTCGTCTACATTTACAGCCGCATCTCCTTTTTTATTTCCAACAGCAACACCGGAGTTGACTTGTGATGTAGGTGTTGACTGTCAACGGAATCAACCAACTCTTGAATTGATGGGATGTGTGTTGTTCTAAACTTCCAAGCCAAATGGCCGCTCACGGGCAAACTTGGCATGGCCGACTGGTGGGGAGAATGAAATGATCTGTTTGTCTCTAACTCTCCTTGCAAGATATTCCGGGCTACTCGGTTGTCTGCGTTGTTTCTTCTCTGTGGCTGAAATGACTGATGTAGGGGTCAAATAAACTGTCAAGGTTGGATCCTTCTCACATCAACACACTCTGGTAATTCACGTGCTTGTTACCACTTCACACATTACCCCAAATAATCCATCTGACACGGGTCCCGGCTGTAAGGGCTGGCTCGGGATGTACAGTGGCGTTGAGAAGTGAAGAGCTATGCTATCGACTTAACATAAAGGATCTCCACGTGTGCTTAACTGGGAGCGGTCACGATGCAGTCAACTAACGTAAGAGACGTCCTGGGAGGTATTTTACTTCAAGTGAACGTTACCTGAAGGGTTTCACGTGATCCAGCCAGCCAATCACTATGCGAGTGACGTCAACAGGGCTATTTAGTAATTCATTTGTTGGTTTTAAGACAAAGGTCAACTTTTTAGCTTTAGTTCTAGTAATTGGACATATAATTAAAATAAGCGCTAGTATTGTATCATTATAGAGCAGACTCAATTTAAATATTGTGAAGAAGTTAAAACCACAAAGCTTGTATTATATAAAATGGTATAATGTATTGCTTTCAAAAAAGATCTTTGTTATTAAAATATAAATCAACTAACATAATCACGATTGTAAAAGCATTATCTATTGAAAACTGTTAACATTCACAGATCATATACACTCCTACAAATAGTACAAATCACGTACTCTAGCATGGAGACGTTTGGTTCTAGTTGTTACGTTACGTGATCATGATGATTACTGACTTTCTATAGGTACTTAGTATTCTTTATAGTCTGCTTATAATAATTACTTTCTTTTGAAACACTGTCAAGGTGGGATATCATTTTCTGGAGGTTGGCCATCTTGTATACTTGCTAATGATGACTGAGCTCCAGATGTGACACGACAGGCTTCTCGCCAAATATTTGTGAACACTCTCGTTGACACAGGAGCATTCAAAGGAATGTCCTCCTGAGACTTACGGACTGTGGCCCCGGGTATCTGGCCGTTGGATCCCCTAGTAAGAAAAAGGCGGTTGGTTACTGGACGAGGAAGAATAAGTTGGGCAGGGCAGAGACGCTGGGAGGGTAGTGGAACTGGGAGGAGAACGTATCAACTCTTTCCTAATGTGGTTGAAAGGGTTGATAATGTGTATCCGGAACCTTCCCAGGGTCTAGTCCAGTTCATCACAGGGATGGAGGATAGGGCTGGTAGAGTCGGAGCATGTGGTATTAGAGTGTGCCCGAACGGCGGAGATGAGAAGGCCGAACCAGCAAGAAGTGCAAGGAAGATTGGTGGGAGGAGCACTAACAGACCCCACCAAATGGAGATTCCGGGACAAACTAGCTACGGAAGCGACAGAAAGGGCCAAGACTGAGTATAGAAGGGCAGAGGATAGTTGTAATAGACGCAGAGAGGTATCTCGTGGCTGGAGATCCATCCTCTGGGTAACAAGCGGAGTGAGATCAGGTCTAGAAGGGGTCCTCTGCGTCAAGATGGAGATAGGTTAGGATTGGGGTAGTAGAGACTGGGAAGGGGGTAGGTTAGGTTAGGTTCAAGATCAGTTTTTGAAGCCATCATCATTTAAATATTCCCAATTCCCAGACAAATGAGTGTTGATAGATCTGACAACATCAACAGGAAGAGTGTCTAGACGGACAACAGAAGAAATGAACAAAGCAAACAACACACTACAACAGGAAGAGTGTCTAGACGAACAACAGAAGAAATGAACAAAGCAAACAACACACTACAACAGGAAGAGTGTCTAGACGAACAACAGAAGAAATTAACAAAGCAAACAACACACTACAACAGGAAGAGTGTCTAGACGGACAACAGAAGAAATGAACAAAGCAAACAACACACTACAACAGGAAGAGTGTCTAGACGGACAACAGAAGAAATGAACAAAGCAAACAACACACTACAAAGCTGTACAAAGAACTAATTTTTCAAAAATAGCCATTGACATTTCTGTGTACCCATAGACCTACATGTAAGTTCTATAAGTTTTCATGCCATTCTTTAGAATGTCTAGACCCAGTTTCTAAGTTGGCTTCAACAATTTGGATCTTATGTATTCCATACAAACAATCTTAATATAATAACAGATCACGGATCTGAAAATAATTTTACTTGCAATACATTTTTCATCATAACTCATGACCCTACGGGCATCCCATTTTGAAATTTTCACTTTATATGGATAATTAATAGCTAAATAACATATTTATTTTATCAACATTTTCTATAAAAACACTATTACAATTATTTAAAAAACTTTTTGAAAGAGTGAATCATTTATGTTTTTGTTAAAAGTGAGCCAAGTTAGAGCCCATAACAAACTGGAACAATGAGCCTAAAAAAGTCTAGCGCCGATAGAACAGAAGTTAATAAGCAATAAAAATGAGCCTAAAAAAGTCTAGCACCGTATAGAACAGAAGTTAATAAGCAATAAAAATGAGCCTAAAAAAGTCTAGCACCAATAGAACAGAAGTTAATAAGCAATAAAAATGAGCCTAAAAAAGTCTAGCACCGATAGAACAGAAGTTAATAAGCAATAAAAATGAGCCTAAAAAAGTCTAGCACCGATAGAACAGAAGTTAATAAGCAATAAAAATGAGCCTAAAAAAGTCTAGCACCAATAGAACAGAAGTTAATAAGCAATAAAAATGTGGCATAGTTGAAAAAAATCTATTTCTCAAAAGCGGGGTTATTAAAGAATCTTAAATAAATATGTTTGTGGCTAGATTTAAAGGAAAAATAATTGTAAAAATTTCATTTAAATACAAAATGTTTGGGTTGAATTATATATTTTTTGTGTTGGTTTGACATGAAATGACCCTAGCTAATGTTTAGAGATGGTTCGAATACACTTTCTCTCGAATCCAGAATTAGTCCTAACTTGCCCGCATGGGCAGGATATGGTGTTTTCCTTCACGTTAAGTGCTGATTAATAGTCTGGGGTTTTTACTATCATCATATTGGTCCTAACCACTATTAACTATAACTATAATAGTGTGTGTATTTTAGACATGCCCCTTACGCAAAATAAAGCACTATGACACTTATTTCTAAGATATAGAATCTCTGTACTGGATATTTGTTGCATCAATGCACTTGGATATTGTTAAAGTAAAAATATAACCCTAATTTTCTATCACTTGAAGCTTTTGAAGAAGGGATTGTTTAGTTCTCACAGCCTTTAATATATTCTGGAGTTCATAACAGTAGACACCCTGGTGTATTTTAGCCAGAGGAAACCTCTAGTGTAGCTGTGTGGTTTCAGGAGGAAACCTCTAGTGTAGTTGTGTGTCTTGAGGAAACCTCTAGTGTAGCTGTGTGGTTTCAGGAGGAAACCTTTAGTGTAGTTGTGTGGTTTCAGGAGGAAACCTCTAGTGTAGTTGTGTGGTTTCAGGAGGAAACCTCTAGTGTAGCTGTGTGGTTTCAGGAGGAAACCTCCAGTGTGGGTAGTGTGTCGGCCACTGAAAACACTTCTCGCAGTGCAACACCCAATCAGTCTCTCAAACGAGTGGGTCGCAAGCGCAAGAAGCAAAGCAAGACCACCATGAAACTCCAGTACAAATTCATGTGAGAACTTGGTCATTTCTAAACCTGGTGTAACCCATCTCAACTGTATTGTAAGTGTATTTATTGTAATGTTCCATGTGTAGGACATTCATCAAGGAAGATCATGGCTGCCCACTATTTGGAGCTCAGTTCAACCATCATCTGAAAGAAGGCCAGCCCCTTATCTTCGCTGCTGTCGGCAGTAATAGAGTAACTATCTACGAGTGTCCGGAAGGAAATGGCATCAGACTTCTCCAGTGCTTTGCTGACCCAGACGTATCCTTGCTCTTAACATCACTACGAGTTGGGGATTGACAATGTTCTATGTCCTGTGTTACTGATATAATTGTCTTAACCTAATGCCAGAATGAAGAGAACTACTATACTTGTGCCTGGTCTTATGATGTAGACACTGGTAAACCCTTGCTTGCTATAGCCGGGGCCCGCGGAGTCATCCGGATAATAAGTCCTGTAACTATGTCCAGTATACGGCACTATATAGGTAGGTATTGATCTATTGCACAACCCCTACATGATCCCGGGTATATAAATATATACAATAGGTGTACAAATCAAACATTTACTTCTAATAATCATAAAGAAATTTATTTCAAAACAGTTCTTTGGTACTGTATACATCTCATTTTTCCATTTATAAAAAACAAAACAAAATTGCATACTAATGAGATGGATGTGCTTGATTATTTTTACATAACTAATTACATCTTGGCTGAATAATTGATACTGCAGCCTTAGAGCATCTTCGATGCTTTTCCAGAGTTTGTTGATATTTTGATTTTTTGATCGTCAATGGTGAGAAAGTTTGGATGAATGCTTGGATACAGTTTACAAAATGGCAGAAGAATGTTTAGAGCCATTTCAGAAATTGTTGGAAATTCTGTCCTAACTCCAAGCCAAAATTTATTTAACAATTCTTTAAGAAACTCGGCGTTTTAAGCCTGTGTGCTTGGAGTATTTCTGAATCTGTGTCTCTAAGCACCTGAGATGATAAATAATAACTTTTACAATTAAACCTTTGGGAAGGTTATATTCAATGATAAACATTTCTAAAGAACCATTTTCCTCCCTATTCTTCTTATGTTGACTGTTTTCCAACGCTATCTTTTAACATAAATAGGTGTTCAGTACCAAGGCTGCAGTGAAGTGACGCGACCCCCAAGTTGAGGAGGCCCGATCTGTAGAGCACACTGATTACATGTCCCAGTCACTAACTCTCTATATTGTGTTCAGGACACGGACATGCCATTAACGAGTTAAAGTTTCATCCGAGAGATCCCAATCTCCTTCTCTCAGTATCCAAGGACCATGCCCTGAGACTGTGGAATATTCGCACAGATGTTTGCATCGCTATATTTGGTGGAGTGGAAGGTCATCGTGATGAGGTGCTGAGCGCGGTGAGTTAACACTTATCCATTCCCTCTCATACTGCTGTACAGTGAGTATTAAACGCTAAAGTATGACACACTTCATTTTAATTGTACATTTTTGTAGTAACATCTCATTACTACAATAATAAATCATCTAATGCATCACGCTTGTGTTAGGCTGGCCTGGGGAGATGGGTGTTTGAACCCCTCTCTGGTTTACTGAGGGTGTTTCCACATCCTTACCCCATTAGAGTAATTATAATATAACCGGAACTGATAAGACATGGTGATAAAATAAGTTTAATATAATTCTAATCATCACTGGCTCTCTAATTTTGATGTAAATTATATTTAATTTGGTCAATAAAACCATTACCAAGTATCATTTACAAACATTTATTGTAACCAGCCGTGATACCATAAGCGCGAAAATGCTTTGTTGATAAACATTGATGGTAATTCACTTGTGAAAACACGCATGTCGCATATATCATAACATAATTCAAGTAAGGGCACGTGAAAGGTATAGCGCCCAATCATGTGTAACTAATGTTAACCACGCACTGACCAATTGTCGGAGCAAGAAATGTAAGATAAGTGTGATTGTGATGTAGGACTTTGACATGTGTGGGAACCGAATCATGTCCTGTGGGATGGATCACTCTCTTAAGCTGTGGAGGCTTGACAAGGACTCTATGAAGGACTCCATCAAGAGGTCATACATCTTCAACTCGTCACGCAGTCAGCGACCATTTGATTCTCTGAAGGAGCACTTTCCTGACTTCTCAACTCGAGATATTCACCGCAACTATGTGGACTGTGTGCAGTGGCTGGGAGACTTCATTCTCTCCAAGGTACCCCCTTGTGTCACGGTCTCACTGTTTGGTGTGATGTTTGGTCCTGTGAGAACCATTGTGTGATGTAATGTTTGGTTTCCAGTCCTGTGAGAACCAGATCGTGTGTTGTAATGTTTGGTTTCCAGTCCTGTGAGAATCAGATTGTGTGATGTAATGTTTGGTTTCCAGTCCTGTGAGAACCATTGTGTGATGTAATGTTTGGTTTCCAGTCCTGTGAGAACCAGATCGT
>CABEEJ010010741.1:0-13197 GCA_901482245.1 Timema douglasi | reverse complement strand
ATGGAACTGGGTTCTTTCCACTTCACCTTAGTAATACTTAAATACCACACAATATCCCGCCGTTGCCACCATGTTATATTACAGCGTGAATTGCCAAATTACATTACAGTCTAACTTGGTACAAAACGAGTTCTAATCTCTCCGATACATGTCGTGTCCATAACATTACAAAAGACAGTCACAGATAACAAGTCCTTGGGATCACACCTCTGATGCACAACTTGTTCTTGGATAGAGAGTGTAGTTCCTCACATAGCCGCAGGGCGCTATCATCACAAATTGTCATCAACAGAGGCAGTACGTGAATATTTTATTTTTCATAAACACTTGGTTGACAGAAAACAATGTTCATTTCTACCAATGAAAGTTAAAGAGCTCCAAAGAAAAAACACTGCAATACAAGGCTGTGATTTGCAATACCTGAAGGATACTATGTGTTCTTCTATGACCCCTGTATAACTTATTTAGATCTCTGGAAGTCAAATGTAGAAAGCTTGAGTAAACTATGTTAGATGGAGTTAAAGAAAAAGATGGCATGGGAAGAATTAGAAGAAAGTTGGATTCTGTTTCAAGAAAGTATGCCACCCCTTTCATTTGACGGTTTGTTCAACGAACTAAGTGTGCTGAACACATACCTTTCAGACAGTACGGTACTCGGACAGAATGGGCAAAACAGAATATTTCGACGGAGCAAAGGTGGTTGACTATGTTCCAGGACTGTAAATATGACGAGATAACTGTTCATAATCTTAAGATGTTTGTGGATTTTGTTCTTTCCCTGCCAGGAACCAACGCGTCAGTTGAGCGGGCATTCTCATTGATACATAACTTTTGGGCTGCTGAAAAGACCTCAATGTCTATTGCTTGTGTTAAAGCACTTTTAGTGGTATTTATGAACTGTTCACAAACATCGTGTACAGAAATGTACGAGAACATTAAGAAAAACAAGGTTCTGTTAAAAGCACTGGCCTCATCGGATAAATATGATTGGAGGGAACCCAAACCATCATCTTCATCTTCCAGGAACACTTAAAACGAGTAGAATTAGGAAAATGAACAAAACACTTTTTAATTTTTAATAGCCTATTATGTTTTTACAAAATAAAATTTTCTCAAAACTCTTATTATTTAAACTTTAAAATTACGTGTTACCGTGAGCATCTTAGTCTTAGAGAGTTATATGAGTCCAGTAGTTATGATTACATTTTTACGTAGCGCATATTTCTTTATAATTATGACATATTATTGTAATCTATGTTTTTTTAAATTACTAAAAATAAAAAATATTGGAATATGTTTGTTCTTACTTATGCTTAGGCAACTATTACAAAATATTGCTAAGTTGTCCCGATTTTCACTGTTAGAAATATGGTCACCGTGATTATATGTCATATATATAGACACACACACGCATATATATATATATATATATATATATATATGTATATTATATGTGTTTTCCAGGTAACCTTATATTTTTAAAACCTGATGTGCAGGGTTATAAATGAAAAAAGGAAATTAAATAGATTATTTTATTTGACAAATGGTGTGTAGGTTGGTTAGTTATCTAAGATAAATATTTCTAAAATTACAAATTGGCATATTTCAGAAACAGATTTAAATATTGGAATTATAAATTAACTATCTAAGTACTTGTATGAAACTTCAACGAATCCAATAAACATACGCTTTCAGAAATTTAGAAGAACTTTCACTAAAATATCCAAACTAGTGTATTAACTAACATTAAAATAACTAAGATGAAAACTAAGAATCAAAGTGTAAAATTATACAGATTAAAATACAAATAATTTACTAAGAAGTCAATTATAACACTATTCTTCTAGCCTTCTTTGGTGCAAAATTCTTAATGTCGTAATTGAATTTTTTTGGCAAGATCATTCTCTATTGCTATGATACACAGTGCAGTCATTCTTTCTTGGCCCATAGTTGTTCTCTTGATATTTTTAATTAGCTTTATTTTGCTGAAAGTCCTTTCAGCTTCAGCCAAAGCAACAGGAATAGTGTAGAATACTCTTATTGCTATACATATATTTGGAAATAAAATATCGAGTTTTGATTCCTTAAGTTTGTTCGGCAGTTCAAGTGGTTTCAATTTCAATGAGCCCAAGTTCGATTTGTGTATTGAATTCAAATACTTTTCTTTTCCACCCAATTCTAAATTTAAGTCATTAGGATAGGTCGCTTGCAATACAGAACATAGGCTTTCAATTTCCTGTTCACTTAGCTGCTGGTAATTCCCTAACCTTTTTTTTCTGTGTCAAATCTCTCACTCAACCCACTAATCACAGTGTAATATTCTCTATAGCAGTAATGTGTATAGGTTAAGTTGGTCAATCTGGACAGAGCTGAATAGAGTAGTTATGGCAGGAAGGGATGGACAACATGTTCCGGTCTAAGACTTAATCTTTTGTCCTATTGGCGTTTTAACGTGCGCGAGTTTTGTGGTTCGTGTACAAGACTAAATATGTGTATGTGTAAGGACATAGCAGTTTTGCGACGAGGTGATTGATACGTTAACCCATGATATAGGTCAAGTCACCGAAGGGTGCATAGTGGTAGCGTTTTTATCAAGTTTCGCGGAACTCGATACTAACCAACCATTCACGTTGATGAACTACGCAAAGAGGGTGAAACTCTTTTTCCATTGCTAATGACATCATCGACGATAAGAAGAAACGGTATATATTGTTTTGTGTGATCGGGGATAAACATTTTATCACTTAACTGCGTCAGTGTCACCGAGGATCCCGATTCTAAATCATTTGGTGATTTAGTTAGTGCTTTAAACGGTCATTTTGCGCCAAAACACAATTAAAATGTACAAAATTTCAATTTAACAAAAGGGATTAGTGACTTGGCGAGTCCATTGTGGAATAAGTTGCCGTTTTGAGAGAGATGGCCAACCTTTGTAACTTTGTAACATTTGCAAATCGGATGCTGTGTGATCGTTTAATGGAGGGTGTAGCGGATGAGAGAGTGCAGCGCGAAATGCTTTCTAAAAAAGAAATGAAGTTATATGAAGCAATTTCCATGGCAGTAAATAACGAAGCAGTGGTACAACATCAACGTGTGATGCTGCCAACTTCCGCAACACCAGTTGGGTACCAAGGCCAAGAAGCAGGTCCAATGGGAGTACACAGACTATCTAGAAACCACCAATCTCAACAAAGATGTGCCAATAATCAACAAAGATTTTCTCCAAGCCAACAAAAGAATAAACGGTGTTATCGTTGTGACAAAGGGCATTTAACCTATGAATTTCCATGGGCGAATGCGATATGTCGTTTTTGTAAGAAGTTGGGCCACGTAGAAAGGGAATGTAGGNAGACAAAATGACGTCAAACAAAGAGTGCAACACCCACAAACCAATCATCTAACACCCATGGAACTTGCAAGATCAGAATTATATATGGCATATCAGCTGTTTACTATGAGATTTGAAACTAGAGACGACCCACCATTCCACACAAATGTGATCACGATTGGAACTAAACATTACATGGAGATCGATTCAGGAACAGCCCTGACAGTTATCAGCTCAGTAACCTATGAAAAAATATGAACCTCTAAACCAAAACTTAGAAGTTCCGATATTCAGCTTTGTACCTGGGGAACAAAACAGCAACTTTATATCCTGGGTAGGTGTAATGTGGAGGCCACATACAACGGTCTATCCGCTAATCTGCCCGTAACCGTGGTGGAAGGAAATGGGCAAAGCCTCTTCGGGAGGAATTGGTTCACTGAGTTGGGAATTAAAGTACTAGGAATTCACCATATTACTGATAGTAAGTTCAGGGTGACAGTACAGAAATTCTCAATTTTTGAAGATCACAAACTAGGAAAATATGTTGAACCACCGGTTTCATTAAAAAAAAGGACCCCTCAATCCAACCTCAGTATCTACGGAGACGTTCAATACCACTGGCACTGGCAGTCGACGTCAATCGAGAGATAACAAGTTTAGTTGATGAAGGGATATAAAAACAGTATAATTTTCAAAGTGGGCAACACCCCTAGTGATTGTGCCAAAGTGGGATGGATCTCTACGGTTGTGCGGCGACTACCGGAGTACAGTTAATAAAATATGATGCCCTGACAAATACCCTTTACCAATTGCAACTGAAGCTTTTGCGTGCCTAAGAGGTGGAACTATATTTTCTAAGCTTGACCTTGCACATGCTTATATCCAAGTTAAAGTGAATGAAGAATCTTCTAAAATATTGACAGTTAATACGCCAAAAGGCTTGATGCAGGGGATAATGCCTTTTAGAATTAGTGTAGCATCGGGAATTTTACAGATGCTTATTAAAGGTCTATTAGCAGGTATACCAGGTGCAACGGTGTTGCCTTGGAGAGGCCACTTTCATAAGTTAAACCAGCAAGATACCTAGATAAAGACCTTGTGACACATCAGAGAGAAATATCACTTCAATAACCACTATCACCTCTGGCAAGAGAATACCACGAGCAGCAACAAGTAGAAAATTCACAACCACAGGAACAGCAACCAGCAGCACTGATAGACAACACAGGTAAACAACCAGATGCACTGATAGACACCACAGATAAACAGCCAGCAGCACTGGTGGACAACACAGGTCAACAACCATCAGCACTGGTGGACAACACAGGTCAACAACCAGCAACGCCAGAATCATGGCCTCTATTGAGGCCATGGAGACAGTTGCGTACTCCCGTGTATTTGGGAGATTATGTGTAGATATATATGAGGGGAGGAGTGTAATATACTCTATAGCAGGGATGTGTGTAGGTTAAGTTGGTCAATCTGGACTGAACTGACTAAAGTAGTTATGACAGGAAGTGTTGAACAACATGTTCTGGTCTAAGACTTTATCTTTTGTCTTATTGTCGTTATAACGTGCACGAGCTATGTGGTTCTTGTACAAGACTAAATATATGTATTTGTCTACATATTTACTTAAATATTATTACGTATTTAAATATATATTTTGTTATATGATACTACATAAAAATACCAGCGTTAGTCATTACACTGGCTAATATTTTCAGTTATTTTTATTGGAGGAACATAGCAATATATATAAATATCTACGGTAGCTCCATGGCTTCTTTGGTGCTGACTGACAGTTCACAGCTGAATTCTGACAGTCAACATTTAGATATATACCTAGATTTTGACCGTAAGGCGTGACAGCTGCTAAACACATGTTTTTGCACATCATATGGCTCGGCGTAGGGATACATAATTTGGTCTGGTAACTTTTCAAAGCTGTGAGTCAGCACCAAAGAAGTCATGGGGCTACTGTAGTAGCCATTACAATAAAATAAAAAATTCCCAATATATTACAATATGATACATTTTTAATCAATAATGGTATTTTAGTGAATTTTTAAAATAAAGAATAAAAATCTATACAACTACTTTCTTTCCAAAATCTTTGGCTACTTTGTTTTAGACTTTTGTGCATTCAAAATATAATCTGGATTTCTTATTTTCATTGATCTAGTGTGCTTAGAATCCATTAGATCTGGCAATATACAATTTAAATAAAATTTAGTTAATTTTGATTCTATTTCAATTTTCCAAAACTCATTTTTTTCTAACCTTTCGACTACCATACATTTTTTTTTGTCCATAAGACAAGTAATCAGTACTTTCGTAGGGTGAAGTAAAGATAATAATAATAATTCTATTAAGGAAAGGAAGCAGTAATAAATCCCATTCATAACATAATAATACGTAAAGTGTCAATTTAATATTACTAGTCACACTAAGTTAATTAGAGAAATGGAAAAGGGTGATAGGGAGAGCGTTGTGTTCAAAACTTATTCCAGGGAGGGGGAGGGAGTTGTGTTACGATCTTATTAGTTGAATATGTAAAGTTTAATTCATTTAATAATTTTAAAATTAAAAAAAAAGAAGTTCTTGGCGTGAAAATGAAAATTTATTTTGTAATGTGTTGCTTTGACGGGACTTGTATTCAGCGCTGATACAAGTCAGGTTTAGTTGAGGTAATTGGGTTTGTGATGTCTACGTTTACTTTTATCCGAGACAAACCCAGTATGCTCAGGACGAATGTTGTTGAGACAGGCGGTATCCAAATAGTCTGAGGATCCTTGCCAAGGATATAGTATAATATCTTGTATAATATATTTCTTAAATGCTAGATGTTTTTTCACTTTTGTGAAATAAAATTCACCTAGCCCATGAATTTTTATTTATACTATTTTATCAAAAATAACTTATGAAATTCACAATATTAAACAATGCTTTGAGCAACATGGGGAGGTATTTAGAAATCTTTGCAGTAACTACTAATATTTATTATTAATGAATATTATTGAACTCTACCAACACTCCTATAGTTATTTTACAGCAAATAAGTAAACATTTTTGGGTTCTTCAAAATATTTTATGCCCTCTAAAAATACAAGTTTCGCGCCCTTTTGGAGACTCAGTCCAACCCTGGACTACTTGATAGCATATAATCTACGAAAAATTCGAAAGGTTACGCTAACCCCAAAAAGTTTATTATTAAAGAATCATAAAAATAATACGGTTTTTAGAAAAATATTCACTATTAAACACAAAATAAATGTAAATCATTTAATACTTTGTGTGTCAAGAGTCATCATAAGGTGCATCAACTTGCGCAACATTCAAATTGAATCTAATTTTGGTATTGAATATTATTTTACCAGGGTTATGCTTTGATCGTTATATACATTTTTTAACATTTATTTGAAGTGGCTTTTCTTATTTTACGTAGTACATTTCTCATTATATTTTAACCAACACTTTAGCTAGGACGATAGCACGTGTGCTTACGATGCTAAGGGCCCCAGTTTCGATTCCAGGTAAAGTAGGTAATTTAACTTAAGTAAACTGTTATGTCATAGTTAAAAGCTAGTTTGTAAGTCGTGTGATGATATAATCCTTGTTTTAATAAATTATACGTTAAAAATCCCCATTGAAAAAATAAATATGTATATGATATATTTTATGAAATAATGTGGATGTAGGTTCACTTTCTGCTTGCAAACTTTTTTTAAGACTAGGGAAAAAATAGTATAACTGAAATATTCGAACTGGTCCTCTGGACAGGTTTCAAGGCTATTAGTGTTGCCCTGTCAAGCGAACAATACGATAACTGCCGAATGCTGAATCTTGAGCTATACAGAGAAACTTCCCCGCTCTCTTGGCTTGAGTAGGTGTAGTGGGAGTTGTCATCCCTATCTTGTAATAAAACTAAATTTATTTAACTAATGACCGATTTATGGCCTTGGGAATAGGTTTACTAGATTAAAAATATTATATTTGTAAATTACACACAAAACTTAAGGTGGTATGTGTTTTTAAATCCAACTATTTTCAAAAATGCGTTTTTTGAGTTGATTTTAAAAATATATGCATACAAAAAATTAATTATATAATTCAATATCAATTTAGAAAAGTGTTCACACATTCTTAATTAAAAAAATATATTATTATTGATTCATCTAGAATTTCGGTCTCAAATCAGTCATTTTTACAGTGTATTATTAGATATGCGACCGTACCTTAATACAGCAACAGAAATAGAGTGAAATGAATAGTAACGATTTTGATATTGTTTCTAGATTGTATTCTACTAGAAAATTAATTATGTGCTAATCAAAGTCCCGGGATTTCACTCGGCCAGGTCATTATATTTTAGGAAAAACATTTTGCTGTCGCATCGAAGGTTAGGTTTTGTGGATGGATTAATTTATATGACCAAAAAGATAATAACATAATCTATTGCATACTAAAACACTTTTGGTGACATGTTAGGACATTTCCATTACTTTAAATATTTACATTTTTTTGTGATTTATATGAGTATTTTTTTATTTCCTAGTGCTATAAAACTTAGAAACAATATTAATATTGTTCTTATTCGATTCCTTGTATTCTTATTTGTTGTGTGTTTTAAAAATAAGAAAATATTGTTATATGCAATATGACAAAGAAAAAAAAACATTTTCACAGTAGTAAGATGCGCTCTATCCTCCAAAAATTAAAATTATGTGTAGAGAAAATTAGCAAGTAAACTCACAAATTTATAAAAGTGTGTCAACCCATTCAAGGTTTTATTTTTCCTTTCCTTCAACTAATTGACTAATTCAGAGAAGTCTATTCGGCCCAATAATTCAAATTTAAGACTTATTAAAGATAAACAATTTAATCTCCTCTGAAGCAATAAGCATCTTAGTTCGTAATTCATTGAAAATTCCTTTCAATCTTGAAAACGAACGTTCTACAGTAGCCTACAACTTGTTACCATCATTGATACAAATATCCGGAAATATATTTCTGA
Organism: Timema douglasi; assembly: GCA_901482245.1. Taxonomy (NCBI): domain Eukaryota; kingdom Metazoa; phylum Arthropoda; class Insecta; order Phasmatodea; family Timematidae; genus Timema; species Timema douglasi. Next base: position 4,852 of record CABEEJ010010741.1, on the reverse strand, counting down.
ATTAGGAAATGTCCACTGTACTGGGTCTTTAGTCATTTTTGAGTAAATAGCTGCAATTGATTTTTAGGCTCATTTTAAAATAGTGTTATAATAATTATAAGGACCCTACATGACCAGTCAGACTGTGACTCTTAAAAATTACTGACAGTAATTATGACAATCGTTTGGGGGCAATACTGATGGAATGAAGGCTGGACTGACGAAAATACTGAGGGGATCCTAATTATCTTATCACACCAATATTATAAGTCCATCAGTCTTGCAAGAGTTGAGAGAGAAAGTATATTGACTCCATGCGTGCGCTAGTCAACAATATCTTCAGTCTTGTGTCCTCGTGCGGCTAGTATTATCCCTGCGCGCGTTTTTTTATTAAGTTTTTTTATCACCACGACTCACTATCCATTCGGAATCAGGATGGCTACACAACTTTTACAATAAAATTCTCTGACTTTTCCAGGTTTTCCAGACAACATTTAAGAAATGTTCCCACTCAAGGGGCGTTCAAGTATTAGGAAAATACATTTTTGGCCATTTTTAACCCCTCCCCATCCCTTGTAAGCAAAAATAAGCAACCCCCCTCTTGCTTACGAAAGATTTGTCAACTTGTTTTCATTTGTCCACAGAAACAACCATTCTTTTTTTCATACAATTTTGCCTACAGCCTGAAAAGTTAGTAAGACGTATTGATAAAATAAATTAAAAATGCATATATAAATCCATTTATAAAGTGCTGTTAATTAATAACATAGTGGTGTAAATTAATATTGAAAAGTAATTGACAATTAACATTGGTATACAATGCATTTAAATTTATTGAACAGGTAAAATTAAAACAAGTTATACCATTATAAAAGTTTAAAAAAGTTTACTTTACTTTTAATCGAAGTTATAAAAAAAAGTGTTATTAGGGAATAGGAGTATATGAATACGTATTATATTAGTAGTCCGGTCGACCGATGGGAACAGCGCTCTGATTGGTTGAATTGGGTCACGTGACCACGCCCCTGCTCTCTGATTGGCTGTTGGTTTCCCCTCCCCTCCCGCCCCTCTCCACCCCATTCGGGCATGTTGCTATCCCCTCCCCTTCTCCTGACCTCTTTTCCAGTGTTACAGTTTCGCGGTGACGTAATCATTGCGTGTTATGTCACAACACTTCTTCCCTGGATTTTCCCGATGACTCATACCTAGTGCCAGTATATTTCCGTCCGACCTGACTTTACTCTTTGGTTATTTCCATGACGACATGAAGTTAACGACCTGTTGTTCTCCTTCATTGTCGCAAAGGTTTATTTTTTGTTTTCTATGTGGCAATGTGTTTTCCCTGAGGACTGGATCCATTTTGGGTATTGGAGAAGACAGGAATAGATCGTGACATTGAATGATGTCGCAACCTTCTCCGGCAGTGGGTTTTCCCTGATGACTGGCGCCAGTTTGGCGGCTCGACAAGACATGTCTTCTCAATCTGTGTGACGTAATCATTGCGTGCTATGTCGCAACATTATTATTATTATTATTATTAGCACCGCGTCTTACTACCCGTTCGGGTTATACGCATATGTCGCAACACTTCCCCCTGGGTTTTCCCTGTTGACTCATACCTTGCGCCAGTTTGGCGGCTCAAAAAGACAGGAATAGATTGTGACCTTGAAACCGTGAGGTCATTGACCTCGGAAACCTGGGTTTTCCCGATGACGTAATCATTGTGTGCTATGTCGCAAACCTGGCGCTAGTCTGGCGGGTCGACAAGACGTGTTGAGACAGGAATAGATCGTGAGCTTGAAACCGTGAGGTCATTGAACTCGGATACCTGAGTTTTCCCGATGACGTAATCATTGAGTGTTATGTCGCAACCCTGGCGCCAGTCTGGTGGGCTGACAAAACGAGCTGAGACAGGAATAGATCGTGAGCTTTAAACCATGAGGTCATTGATATTAAGGTCATTTACCCAGGCGACGGGTTTTTCCTATGACGTCATCGCTCTGTCGCAACCTTAATCGGTGACAGCTATAAATAGTGGCAACTGTTTTGAAATCCTTTAAAACCCAACGAGGAACACACTGGAGAAGAGGTACAAGACTAGGCTCGCCTAATACCAGCCCCGGGCTCATGAACCAACCAAGGGTAAACCAGAAGTCCTCCAAGCCCTCAAGACTGAGACAGAAACATTGCATGACGTCGTCAAGAACGACCAGCGACACGACTCAGAAATACAAAACTGGTTCAATCACTGGGAGATGCTTAACACCAGGAACCAGGTTACTAGCAAAGAAAACGATCTCCACTTCCTACAGAAGCACCACGTGGAAGATAACGTCCTCTGGCACAGAGAAACCAAGGACAACCCGTGGAAACTTGTAGTTCCAAAAACGACCCACTAACGGATCCTATGAACGTACCACGATGACCGCCGTGCTGGACACCCAGGAGAAGGAGAAACTACACGCACCATCAAACGAGGCCAGACATGGAAAGGCCTCCAGATGGAAGTACAACGCTACGTCCACAGTTGTATGCTATGCACCTGTCAGAAGGCAGGGAGCCATCAAGGTACTGAACCTCTACGACCCCGCCAACCTCGCCGACCGTGGGAGGTAATGGCACTGGACCTGATGGGACCATATCCCTGAGCAAAGGAAGAAAGCGATTTATTCTAGTACTAACAAACCTGTTCTCCCAATGGGTAGAACCTCAACCCCTACCCTCGTTAGAGGTCAGCCAGATCATCCGGACCCTCAAGCAACAAGTGTTCCCACTTTGGGGTACCCAAGACACTTCCTGTCGGACAGTGGACCTCAATTCCTCAGAAGGACATGGGCCAACGAATGCCAGAAATGGGACGTCGACCCCTGGACCACTCTGATCTACCACCCACAAGCCAATCCCACCGAACGAAGAAACCAAGAGATTAAGAAAGGGATCAGTCTACGCCTCACCAAAAATCACTGAGCATGAGATCAACACCTTCCAATGATTCTCTTCAACCTCCGCTGCCGAAAAAATGAAGCCACAGGGATGACTCCCAGTGAGTTACTCTTCGGAAGAACATTATACTGACCAGGAGAATAGAGATTTTAAACCCCAGCCCTAGGTCAACAGAAGATGGGAACCCTTCGCTAGGACCTGAGGAGAGACAAGCAAAAGGCCCTAGCCAGCCAAGCCAAATATCAGCGAAGATATGCCCAACTCCCACGAAAGTCAGCCAAGCCTCTCCAGGAAAACGACCTAGTATTAGTCCGGACCTACCCACTCTCCAACAACACAGAAGGGTTTCACGCCGGTCTCGCTCCCAAATGGGAGGGTCCACTCCGAATCCAGGAAATAAGAAGGGGTGTATAGTGGGTCCATTACTTAAACGGACACCTGCGCAAAGTGCATAGGGGACAACTACTTCAAGCCCCGCCAAGGTACCCAGAGGTGGAACCACCCCGACTGGAAGAAGAGGCACGACAAGAACTTATTCCCGTGGCGACTCTGGCGTTCTCCGCGGACAAGGTTGCCAGCCAGTGCAACTCCAACTCAAGGGATCGACGATGACCCCAGTACACGCGGGCACAGTAAGACTAGGGCCCAAAAGTAAGGAAGGACCTTCACAGTCAAGGAACAATAGTGCGCGGCTAAAGGAACAGTAGTGTGTGGCGTGAGAATGTGACACTCATACATATTGCGTGGCTGAGTGACAATAGTGCACGGTACAAAAACGTCACAACCAAGTGAGCAAACGGGTAGGCCCACCAACACTCCAGGACAGGGATGAGCGGCACCAACCCAAAGACAAATTTGGTATCAGGCAAACGCTACCGTGAACCTGATGGTATGATGTAAGAGGGTAACGTTAACTATGACCACTCTATCCCATGAATGTAGGTTTTAAGTATTGTGTAATTTGTTTATAATCATCTTATTGTGTAGATTTAAGGAATTGTATAACTTTGGCTCTGATCATCTAACTTGTAAATCTAGATCTAAGGAATTGATATATAACTTTATTTATGAGATAGAGATTAGGAGCCACCGCGTGAAAGAGCTTCAACAATTAACAATTAACTACCAAGACAGCACGCTAGCCACCCCAGCTGCCAGACCTCGTGGATTAACCTCTCCTGACTCACCGAGCCACACTCCTCCCCGCTCTCCCTCCCGCACTACCATATACTTTTCCCCCAGCCACTACTCCCACGAATCGCCTACGGTACATGCTCCCCCAACCCCAATCTCCCCCTCAGTCCCGCCAGTTATCACCTGAGACCCCTCGCTACACCTCCCGCCCTTGTTCATTCTCTCCTACATCGGTGCCCTACGCCAGCCAACAAGACCTCCGAGTGGGCCAACTCCCCCACGCCCACATGTTGACCCATGCCAAGATCCACAATGTCTTGAAGAACCTCCAGAAGACCTTTGACTCCACGGCAGTGCCAAAGTAAAGTCACTGGTCGGCAAATTATAAACAAATATTTGGAAAGCTAGCTGAGTCAAATGGCCGGCCCGTTTTGGACCTGTTGGTTGAGAAATTGGGGGAGGTGGGGGGAACCTTAGTAAATATGACTGAGCTTCTAGCCCCGATCTTCCTATCACTGGCAATCCAGTATATTGCGATAATGACGACCACCAAAACGGGTATTTACTAGAGTTCTACAATATTTTTACAAAATAATTACTTTACTTAGAAATTTTATATGTGCTTACCCGTTTAAATAATTTCGTTGTCGAGCACTTTGTTCGCTATGTATTAACTTTGTTATCCGTCTTTACTGGGGCTTCGCGTGGAATGGTTTGGTTTGTTCTAGTCGAAGTGTAGTTTCCGTGCGACTAGGAGTCGATCCCGTGGGTCGAGTGGATGGGGGTAAGGAAGGGA